>AWOL01S0026080.1:1723-43445 GCA_000715115.1 Nicotiana otophora | reverse complement strand
AGATATATATATATATATATATATATATATATATAGCCCTCCTTGTTTTGCTGCATGTGCAATTTTAACAGTAATAATAGCACGACAGAACCCTCGTGCAATCACCCCGACAATCCTCTCAACATGCCCAATGTGCCAAAAACATAGTAACACAACGTAAAAACTCGCACCACACGTGCCCATATGCCATAACAATAATACCAATACAACAACAATACATAGCCCACGGCTCAACAACAATGAGTACAAAACAACAACAATAACACAAGAGTACAATAAGTAAATCAACATAATGTGAACAAAAACACAATGAAATGGAAGAATAAACTCAACAATAAAAGATATAACATGTAATAACGACTTCAAATAAGAATAAGTCAACAATAAAAAAGGTAACATATAATGACAACTTCAATTAAAGCATATAAGAGTAACTCGACAATGAAAGATAGAATATGTAATAACAACTTCAATTAAGGCCTATAAGTGTAAACTCGACAATGAAAGATATAACATGATATGAGGACTTCAACTAAATTCATATAAGAAACCTAAGAGTCTAAATAGGTCAATTTTCCACATATAAGGCCATGTACACACTCGTCACCTCATGTACACGTCTTTCACGTAGTTCGAATTGTGCAATTAAACCAAACTCTAAGGGGTAGTTTCCCCTCACGAAGTTATGCAAGATACTTCCCTTTAAAATCCCTCAATCAGTACTCTAAAAATGCTTATCCTCTCAAATTCACCTCTGCTCGGCTCAAAGCTAACCAAAATTGACTTAATAGCATAAAATAATGCAAGAGAAACTAATTTCAATAAATAAAGTTAAGATATTTATACAATTCTCCAAAATTCAACAAAAGTCAACCAATGCCTCGTCTGGTCAAAACCCGAGTCCAAGGTAGATCTTGACTAACCGGAACCCCACGAGTCCATATATGTGATTTGTTTTCAAATCCGAGTCCAATTCGACTATCAAATCTCTAATTTACATTTTTTAAAACATAGACAAAAATCATAAACATTTCTCTTCAAATCTCATATATAATCATGTAATATAATTGAAAATTGATGAAAATCAGTTACTCAATAGTTGTATGTGATAATCCCTCCACAAAATCGCCTCTTACCAAGTCAAGGTTCCAAAATTTGATAAAAGGAAGCTAAGTCCCGTTTTCAGCCCTTTTGTTCAGGTGCAGAAGTCGCAAATGCGACCCAAGGTTCGCAAATACAAACCCTCACAAATGCGGACAATCCATCGCTGATGCGGCACCTGATGAACCCAGCAGATGTCGCAAATAGGACCCTGATTTCGCATCTGCGAAGTCAAGCCCTTCGCAAAAGCGATCATATAATCGCAAATGCGATTAAGCTAGACCAAACCCCTCATCGCAAAAGCGAACAAAATGTTCGCAAATGCAAACTGCTCAGTCCCCAACCCTCATCGCAAATGTGAGAAATATCTTGAAAATACGACAAATTACTCCCAAATGCAAGAACTGAACACCAGGAAAAATATGAACTCTCTCAAACTCTCCGAAACAGATCTGAAACTCACCCAAGCCCTCGGGGCTCCCCACCAAACATCCAAACAAGTCTAAAAATATCATACAAACTCACTCGTGCGATCAAAACACCGCAATAACATCTGAAATCACGAATCGGACACCAAAACACATAAAATGTACAATGAAAGTCAATAACTTCTAAAAACACAACCACGCGTCCGATTCCTATCGAACCTACTGGGAATGAAAACAAATTTTGCAGACAAGTTTCAAATAACAAAACTGACCTATTCCCATTCCCAAAACCAATATCCGAAACCGATAGCCATCAAGTCAAATCATGGTGAAACCTAAGGAAGTTTTAAACCTTCAATTGCCAATATTCGGTAAAACAAGTCAAATCAACCCAGGGACCTCCAAAATCACAATACGAACCTATCGAAGCCATCAAAACGCCGTTCCGAAGTTGTTTTCACAAAAATCAAACCTCGGTCAACATTTCTAACTTAAACGTCTAAAATTAAAATCATTCTTCCAAATCAATCTCGAATTAATCCAAAACCAAAACTGACCATGCATTCAAGTCATAACACAAAATATGAAGCCACTCAAAACCTCAAACCACTAAACGGGATGTTAAAGCTCAAAACGACCGGTCGGGACGTTACATTCTTCCCCTCTTAAACAAACATTCGTCCTCGAACGTGCCAAGAGTCGTTCCAAAGCCATCAAATCACTGTATAAAATGACCATACACATACACACGGGTGATATCACGTCACCCTAATCCACATAATCCCGACAACACTATCTCAACCAAAGATTATTCCTTCCACCCATACCGACAAGCCTTAGAACCAAATTCCAACATCCACTAGAGATCCGATTCTCACATAAACACAATGTATCAACCTCAACCAGCTGCAAAAACTCATGCAACACACCCACAAGGTATAAACACATGATGCAACACATCACCCATATGCTCATAGCAACAACTCTGACCACAATAGCTACCCATTACCAAACTCGGTACTGATAAATAACCTCATGATGACTAGAACCTTGTTCCCAACCTTCACAACACTACTAATAATGTAAGAACATGTGAAACTCATAACTACTCACCCGACCAACAAGCCACACCAAACGCAAATATCCAACTAGTACATATGAAAGCATATAGCAGGTAAGCAAATATTGATCAAGGAATAAGTAACAACACCAGGTAATAGTTGAAAGACAGATACAAATAAGGCAAAATTAACATTTAATGACATGTAGAAATCAAAGCAATTAACGAGACATAACATGGTATAACTAATGACATAAAGGTAAATAACCCAACCCACATGCTTTAACCAACGACAAAGCATATGCACTCATCAGCTTGCATATATGTCGTCCCCATACATAATTCACGTAACAATAGATCAATAAGTCCTAATTCCCTCAAGTCAAAGTGAAACACGATAGTTACCTCTTTCCGCAATTAAACCAATAACCAGACACGGCTTTTCCTTTAGAATAAGCCTCCAAACCAACTGAATCTAGCCAAATATCATTCAAATAATCAAAAATAAGCTTTAGAAATTACCCACGAATGGAAAAGATTCAATCTTTAGCTAAATTAGAAAAGTTAACAAAAGTCAACCCCGAGCCCGCTTGGTCAAAATTCGAGATTAGAACCAAAATCTGATTACCCCATTTACCCCCAAGCCATGTTATGTAATTTGTTTTGAAAACCGACCTCAATTTGAGATCTAAATCTTGATTTTACATAATCCCTAAATTCATCCCAAAACCCTTAATTTCTACCATACAATTCCTAAATTTGATGTTAAAAACCCATGAAAAGTAGTTGAAATTGATTGAAAACTAGTTAAATATGTTTGCTAATGAATTTGGGAAGAAAAAGATCTTCAAAAATTGCCTCTAGAGAGCTTAGGATTGAAAATGGTATAAAATGAGTTAAGTCCCGATTTTCCTCTCTTTTACCCACCTGTAGATGTCGCATTTGCGAACACTAGTTCGCAAATGCCATGTCCGCAAATGTGACACACCGATCGCATGCCCAGTGAAGTCACAAATGCCACATTTGGTTCGCAAAAGCGAAATGCCCCCATCGCATATGCGTACAATTCTTCACAAATGCGAAGCTGACTCCCAGGACACTGCATCGCAAATGAGACTCTGAGATCGCAAATGCGGTCTCAGCAGAGTTCGCAAAAGTGAACTATTCTTCCCCAAACGGAAGCACCATCCCTCACCCAACTTTTCGCAAATGCGATCGTTTGACCATAAACACGAGGCTCGCAAATGCGAGCCAGACCTCGCAAATTCGAGATCTGCAGGCTTGCACCAACAAAGACTTGCACAAACAATTCTAACCTTTTGAAACACTTCCAAAACTCATTCGCGCCCTCCCCCCGACCTCCAAACCAAACATGCACAAAAGTGCAATAAAATCCTACAAACTTAATCGCTACCTCAAATCATCAAAATAACACCAAATAACAAGAATCGATCCTCAAACCTCAAGATATAAACTTTAAACTCAATTTTAAAAATTGTTTACATACTGATCTGAAATGCGCTTGGGTCACCTCAAACCCCAACCGAACGTGCGTATAAGTCAACACAATCATATGAACCTACCGGAATCTTCAAAATATTGATCCGAGTTTGTTTACCAAAGAGTTGACTGTGGTCAACTCTAGTCTCATTTTAAGTCAAAAATATCATTTTCTTCAAAATTTTACATAAACGCTTTTCGAAAAATGACATGGACCACGCACACAAATAATTAAATATTAAATGAAGCTATGGGAGGTCTCAAAACACAAATTTAAGGCTAGTATCCAAAACGACCTATCGGGTAGTCACATTCTCCACCTCTAAAAGAAACAATCATCTTCAGACGGATATAGAAAAGTACCTGGACTGATAAAAAGGTGGGGGTATCTACTCTACATATTAGACTCGAACTCCCACGTAGCCTCCTCAATCGGCCGACCTCTCCATTGCACTTTCACAGAAGAAAACTCTTAGATCTCAACTTTCGAATCTGTTGCTCTAGAATAGCCACCGGCTCTTCCTCATAGGTCATATTTTCATCAAGATGCACCATGCTGAAGTCCAAAACATGCGATCTTTTCTCATGGTACTTCCAAAGCATGGAAACGTGGAATACCGAATGTACCCCCTACTAGGTTAGGAAGAAAGGCAAGCCTCTAAGCAACCTCCCCAACTCTCTCCAAGATCTCAAATGGGCCTATAAACCTCGGACTTAACTTGACCCTCTTCCCAAACCACAGTATGCCCTTCATAGCCGACACTCGAAGAAGAACCTTCTCACCTACCATATAAGCCACGTCTCGGACCTTCCGGTCCGCATAACTCTTCTGCATGGACTGAGCTGTACGAAGTCACTCCTGAATCACCTTAACCTTATATAAAGCATCACGGACCACATTGGTGTAAAAAATCTAGCCTCTCTGGGCTCAAACCAACCAATTGGCAAACGACATTGCTTCCCATATAAGACCTCATACGGAGCCATCTGAATGATCGACTGATAGTAGTTGTTGTTGTAGGAGAACTCTGCTAGAGGTAAAAAAGAACTTGTCCCATGAACATCTGAAATCAATAGCACAAGCACTTAACATGTCCTCCAACATTTGAATAGTGCGCTCGGACTGTCCATATGTTTGAGGATGAAACACGGTACTTAGCTCGACCCGCTTGCCCAACTTACACTACATGGCTCTCCAATTATGCAATGTGAATTGGGTGCCTTGGTAATAAATGATGGAAATGGGCACGCCGTGCAGGTGGATAATCTCCTGAATGTAAATCTAAGCCAACCGCTCTAAAGAATAGGAAGTCATCACCAGAATGAAGTGAGCGGACTTAGTCAACCAGCCCAGAATACCCCGAACTTCGTCATATTTCCTCATGATTGGTGGTAAGCCTACCACAAAATCTATAGTGATACTGTCATGACACAAGATACAAATCCCACCATAGGCCATAATGGCACCCAACGAAATCATTGGGGAAGCCAACAATTAATACAATACATCAATAGTTAATCGAAAATGCATTTTGAAACATTTTAGGAAATAAAGAGTGGAAATAGTTCGTTCTTATAGTAAATATGGATATTGCTATTTTAAATGTTCGAATGAGACCAAAATATAAACCAAGAAAATCATAACGGAATACAACCAAGAGCAAGATCTAAATCCCAAAAACCCGATGTCACAAGTGCATGAGTATCTACTAGGAAGTACAATACTACTACAACATTTGTCTGGAATATAAAATAGACAAGATAAAATAAATTAATAAGATGGGGACTCTATGTGCTGCGAATTGTAACATGGTTACAACTCACCATAAAGTCTCCTTAGCAGTTGCGCCTATGCGCCAATATGACCACCAAATGCATATTTCTCAGTACCTGCACAATCAGTGCAGAAGTATAGTATGAGTACGTAAATCAATACGTACCAAGTAAGTATCTAGCCTAACCTCGAAGAAATAGTGATAAGGGGTCGACATTGACACTTACTAGTGTTCCAATAAATCAATTATTATAAAAGTAGATCAAGTAAATAGTGACACCAAATATAAGTATATAACACGATCCTCAATAAAAGAAATAATATGAAGTCCTCAATAACCGGATACTACCTCGACTAGAATACATAATGGTCAACACTAAATAAACAGTAACATTTCAAGTCAGGAAGACTCATAAGTAACATGACTCCTTATCAAATATTTTGCACCATTCTGCCGAGGCGAACAGTTCGATCCCATAAGAGTAATGGCATGAATTCTTGTTGTGGCGTATGTCCCGATCCCATAATAGTACTTCTGAGACATTCATTCCGATCCCATAATAATTGTGTACACTACCGAGGGTTGACCGATGTGAATCATAGATGTATCTCATAATAGTGTCATGGACGTATGGCTCGATCCATAATAGTACTGCTGAGGAGCTCATCCTGATCCCATAGGAATAGTGAAACTTGACGGGTCACTAGCCCCAGTCACAAATATATGTGTGAGTTATGAAGTTTAAGAAACTTTTCGGACAATTTCGTACAATGTGGTAGAATTCCATAAAAGGAAGTACAATTTCTACTGCTAGTCAAGTAGCTCGACAAATATCTAAAATATCAAGTCTGATACTTTATGCAAGTCTAGTCTCAAGCAAAATTATAAATTAAAATATTTAAATAGGCAGAGTAACTCAAATATTACAATTAAAGCATGGTGTGAGTCTAAGTCTACTCGGACCTAATCAAGAACTCTAGCATACGCAAGGACACTCGTCACCTCATATGTATGTAGCTCACCAATAATGTACCGTTTCCTCTCCCACCAATAATGCCACCCCACATCACGATCCACCTCTGTAGCACCCGAACAAATAGAATTCCATTAACTCTAAGCCTCCTTAAGGATCATCTCTCTCAAACCATCAATACTGGAAACAGAGATTTGACACTGAAGAAGGTGGTTGGATATCTGTCGCTTATCGTTTCGGTCGAGGCTATTGAGGTTAATGAGGAATTGACTTATGAAGAGATTCCAGGTGCCATTCTTGATAGGCAAGTCCGAAGGTTGAGAAACAAAGAGATTGCCTCTGTGAAAGTGCTATGGCGAAACCAACAAGTTGAAGAGGCCACTTGGGAGGCCGAGGAAGAGATGAAGAGAAAGTACCCCTATTTGTTTGAATGACTATGTATTTAAGGTGGCTATGTTCCGTGAAAATGTTAAGAGATTACCTTCTATGGATTATGTTTCACTTGTACAGTTCATGTTAAGGATGTCTCTTTTGGTAATATAATATTTATAATGTTCTAGCCGGTATTATCTCCATAATCGTGTTACATCGTTGTGTTATGGTTATGTTGTTAGGATTGGTTTATGTGATTCTCTGACAGGTGGATAGTCCCAGTTATAGGGGAGACTTTGGAAAAATATTTGAAAAATTAGGGAGTTAATCAAAAATCTGGAATTACTGGTGTGTGAAATAACCGTGGGGTCACATTGGTTTCTAATGGCGGATTTTGACCCTCATTTGAGGATGAATGATCTTAAGCGGGGGAGGATGTAAGGCCCTGTAAAAACTTCACCTAGAACCCGAGGTTTCGTGATGCCAAGGTAGACTTGTGTGTTGATGATTGTAGAAATTCTTAGACCTTTTGGGTGGAACAGTGTGTTGGGGAGTTGAAGAAACATTTTGCAGAGCAGGGCATTTCTGTGGACACTATGTTGCCGCAGAATCAGTATGCAGCCGTAGAATCAGTATGCAGCCGCAAAGTGCAGCAGAAAAATGGACAATTTTGGAGGGTCATTTTGCGACCCAATATGTGACGACATAATGTTTTCGCAGGCCGCACAATCCATCGCAGATCCAACATAAAGATTTATGGAGGGGAATTTGCGGTGCATTGTGAGACCGCAGACCAGGCGCAAACCTGACCGAGCAACCCAGTTCTTGGCATCACTTCTGCGGCCCATTTTGCGGACCGCATATCCATTAACGGCCCACTCTGCGACCGCAGAGCTGTGTTCGGAGGGTCCATATTCTGATTTTTATAACCCGACACTATTTACATAAATAGACGTTAAGGACCATTAGTAAAGAGAAAAACTGATATTTTTAGAGTGAGGAAGTGCTCTAGAATGGGAGGGGAGTTCCTAAGCTATTATTCATCAATCCTTGATCAAAAGTTGGAGAATCAATAAGGAAAAATCACAAGTTCTTCATCCAAGAGGTAAGGTTCAACACCCTAGTTTCAATTTCGGATTTGGGGTAGGAGATGGTTAATAGGGAGTGTGATTCTTAGGTGTGAGAGTAAGTTTTATGCATGCATGTACTATCAAGGTTTGTGGGAAGGTTGTTGGGCTCAAATGGGTAGTCTTTGGGTGGTGGGATGAAGGGATCCACCATAAGAGGACCTTGAAATCATAATTCCCACCTAGTGTTTGATATAATGCTCAAATAAGTTGAAACCATGAATATCTTCAATGTTTTTATATTTCCAAATAGATCGAAGTTGCTAAGCTTGTCAGGAACATTATAGTAATTTAAGGAAGCTCAAAGCAAGGTATGTTGGCTAAACTTCTCTCTTAGAATTTAATCCCACAATGTTATTGTATGTCCCGAGTTGTTCGTTATAAATTGGCTATTCTGAATAATCTTGGTGTCTAAAGATATATATATGTTCAAAATGTGTTTTGGATATTCCTATCATATTATGTTATTCTTCGGGTGCGTGTTTAATGTATGAGTTACGTATTAAAATGTTGTGACTTCAAGTCGAGCTCAAATGAAAGCTATTATGCCAAATTGGGTAAGAAATCTCTATGTGCCTAGGACTCTTATTTTCTCACATCTGTATTTAAAGTCTTAATTTGAAAAGCCTTATTGTTGATGATCTATGATGATGTTTGAAAGTGAAAGAAGGGAGTATGAGGTACGATGTACGGCCAACGTGCCAAGAATGATATTGCGTTATCACCATTGGTGCCAATGAAATGAATGATATGTAAAAGATTATGAAATAAGTGGTAAATCGTTTAAATAATAAATTCTTTGGGAGTATCGTTTCGTCACTGAGGAAGGGTAGGTCAAAATAACCTAACCCCGAAACTACACGTGCCAGTGTAGGAGTGATTGAGGGGTAAAATCCCCGTGTTGATGTGATGAGGTTGTTTCCTCTTATATGGGATGATATTGATGTGTTGAGATGTTTCCCCTTAAATGGGATGAGATTATTGCTAGCGAGATGTGATGTGATGTTGTCCCACACAGCATTGTGGTGAGACGGCTTAGTTGATCGGGCTGAGATCGAACGCTAAATCGCGCACATGGTGATATTGTCAGTGGATGTCTCGGGTTGAGATCAGACTCCATGCTAAAAATACGGTGGTGTATTGGTGCTAAAGATCTCCCAATTTAAAAATATTGAAACTTACTTGGAATCTATCTTTATTCTAACTTGGTACTTCAATATTGTTTGATACCCTCATTGATTCCAGGTTTCTTTCTCATTGTACTGTTACTCGTTCTATTGCCGGGGGAGCTGCATCTTTAATGGATGCAGGTGGTTCCACAGCGGGGCGGCATTGAGTAGTGATAGCAGTCCACCCTCTCCTCAGCTGACTTGGTGAGCCCCACTTTATTCTGGGGTCTTGTATCTCTTGTCCCTTGTATATAACATTTTGAGGTATAGCCAGGGCCTTATTGTCGACGCTGTCATAGCTCTCTTTTGTTTCAGTTATAGGCTCTGTAGACATAGTGTGGGTTGCATCTTGTTTTGGGAAAGTTAAACCAAAAATGTTGTAATTGTATTACATGATCCACTTCAAACTATGATTGTATAGTGTACTACTTTAGAGACTAGTTAATGACGTAACTAATGTCAATGAGTTGGCGTTGTACACATTACCTCTCACTGTCTATTATTGGAATGTACCTTCATTTTATTCATGGGTGAGTTGGGTAGACGACATTATGCAGGCTTGCTCGATCGGGGTATCTCGGTAGAGAACCGGTCGCGCTCCCGGAGGTCAGGGCGTGACAATGGATGTCTAGTCTAAGGAAAAAATGTAAATTAATGCATTTAAACATGCAAGAATAAATCAAATATTACAATTAATGCATGACATGAGTCTAAGTCTACCCGGACCTAACCAGGAAGAAATAGCATACAGACGGACACTCGTCACCTCTTACGTGCGTAGCTCCCAGAACTTGAGTCACTGAGTACATGAGTATCTACAAGATTACTAAATACAACGTTTTGAATAAACAATAATAGAATGTCTGAAGCAAATAAACATTAATAGGATGATAAGATAGTTGACTTCAAGGCCTGCAAAATGAGAGTGAAACACTACCTCGAGTGTTCACAACCCGCAAGCTAATCTGGCCTCTAGGAAACACTAGGCCCAACACCAAAATTTGTAAAAGAAGTGCACAAGCGTTTAATGAGAACAACCGACTTAATGTACTCCATAAGTGTCAAGCTTAACCCTAACTAGGTAGTGACGAGGCTAACACAAGACACCTACATATAAACCTTTGCAGTTAAGTAACGAGAAAATAACGAGATATATAACAAATAAGATGACAAGAAATGTAGAAACTAAGATGACAAGAGAGATAATAAGAGATATAGCAAGTATAATAACAAGAAGATGTAAAACGAGAAAATAATGAAAGAAACGACTAAGGTAAACAATAATTTATACTTCCACAAGCAACTCCACACATGCCTTTCAAAACAATCAGGCAACAACCTAGCCAATTACTCAAACCACATGGTAAAAGCAAGGAACATAAGGTAACATAACAATAGCATGAAAATACCCTTCGTGCATATTCACTCTTCCTCACAAGAATGGAAACACTCGTCATGCAATATCTCTCACCTCACATCATGGAAGCACTAGTCGTGCAATATCTCCCAACCTCATAGCACAGAAACACCCATCATACAATATCTCTCAACCTCACAGCACGGAAGCACCAGTCATGCAATATCTCTCAACCTCACAGCACTGAAGCACCCATCGTGCAATATCTCTCAACCTCACAGCCCAAAAACTCCTGTCGTGCAATATCTCTCAACCTCACAGTGCGGAAATGCCAGTCGTGCATAACACTCATCCTCACCAAGATCACGTAAAATTAGTACCAAACAAGGTGAGGAGCAACAACAACATCAACAAAAAATAATTAAATATTACACATCATAAGAGAGATATCCATCACTTATGCACCAATAGCCAAACCAACATTTCAGGAATTTCCAATGCCCACTATTTCAACAATTCCAACATAGCTACAAACATAAATAACATCAAAGAACTTCACGATATGCTTAAAGCAAGTAAGACATGATACATAAAAATAACATAACATAAATAAGGCTAGTTCTACCTGCATGCTTAACCCATAGAAAATGCATATACACTCGTCACCTTGCATCTATGCCGCCCCCAACACATATAGCACATTTAAAATAGATGTAATATAGAAACTAGATAGAATTACATCCTAATTCCCTCACATCAAGGTTAACCAAGACACTTTCCTCTTTTTGGAACAATTCAACCTTCCAAAATTACCTTTTCTTTATCACAAGCCTCCAAACTAATCGAATCTAGCCAATTAATACTCAAATAAGTCAAAAACAATTAAAAGCAACCCTAGTATCAAAAAGGTTCGATCTTTATCATATTTGGAAAAGTCAATAATAAGTCAACCCGAGCCCACCTAGTCGAAATCCAAAATAAAGACTAATTTCCATTTACCCATTCTCCACCGAGTCTAGATTTGTGATTTGCATCAAAATTGGACCTCAAATCGAGGTCCAGCCCCAAAATTAACCCTCATAAGTTTTTCCCCAAAACCCCATTTTTTACACTTTAAAGTACTAGATTTAGGGATACAAATCTATGATAAATCATGAAAGTAAATCAAAACTAGGTAAAAACTACTAACCTTAGTAGTTGGGTTTACAATCCTCTAATAAATCTCCCAAATCTTTGGTCTAGGTCTCAGAAATGGTGGAAACAATAGCTAAATCATGATTTTTGGCCCTTTATATACCTGGCGTTAGGTACTCTTCGCGTTCGCGAAACACCAATCGTGTTTACGAAGGTATCTCCGTGTTCGTGAAGGATGACACCCACCCCACCCCCAAACCTTCGCATTTACGGCCCTATTGTCACGTTTGCAATGAATAAAAACCTTACCATCACCCAAGATCCCTGTCCTACACGTTCGCGTATAGGAAACACATTCGTAGAGGTCAAGCTTTGATTGAACACGTGGCAAGTTTGCGTGCGCGATGCACACTACACCAACAACACATCAGTTGTTATAAACTGTGCAAAAATGACCGAACACCACTCTGAAACTCACCCGAGCATCTGGGGCCTACTACAAACATTCATACAAGTATATAAACTTCATACAAACTTGCTCATGAGCTCAAAATACCAAAACAGAATCAAGAACCAAGAATCACACATCAAAACATATATTTTAAAGTTCATAACTTTAAATTTTCAACTTTTCTCAATAAGCACCAAAACAGCCTCAAGTCACCCGGGACCCTAAACCATACATGTGTACTAGTCCAAAATCATCATACGAACTTATCGGAATTATCAAAATATTAATTCGATGTCGTTTACCACCAATGTTGACCGCGGTCTACTCAATCATTTTAAAGTTCAAAAAATCAAGTTTTCTTTGAAAATCACATTTAGACATTTGGGAAACCAAAACGGACTACGCATACAAGTCGTATATCATCAAATTAAGTTGTTCAAAGTCTTAAAGCATGAAATAGAAAGCTAGAACTCAAAAGGATTTATCGGGTCATAACATTCTCCTCCTCTAAAAGAATAGTTCATCCACGAATGGACATAGAAATGTAGCTAAACTGGCAAAAACGATGTGGATATCTACTCCTTATATAAGACTTGGACTCCCAAGTTGCCTCTTCAGTTGGCTAACCTTTCCAAAGCACTTTCACGAAAGAAACATTGTTAGATCTCATCTTTCTAACATGTCGATCTATAATAGCTACCGGTCTTCTTCATAAATCAGATTTTCATCAAGCTCCACCAGCGTGCCTAACTCTCGTTGAAAATCTCTCCAAAAGTGCGAAGTGAACTGAGTGCCATGATCTGAGATGATAGAAATGGGTACACCATGCAAGCGAACAATCTCTTTGATTTAGATCTAAGCTAACCTCTATGAAGTGTAAAATGTCATCACCGGAATGAAATGCATAGATTTGGTCAATCTGTCCATAATGACCCAAATGGAATTGAACTTCTTCAAAGTCCATGGTAATCCTACCACAATGTCCATAGTAATGCGCTCCCACTTCCATTGGTATCACCAACCTCTGAGTTAACCCACCTGATTTTTGATGTTCATACTTCACTTGTTGACAATTCAAGCACAGCGAAACATGCCCAACAATATCTTTCTTCATATTGTGCCACTAGTAATGCTGTTTCAAGTCACGATACATCTTTGTGACACCTGGATAAATATAATACTGTGAGCCGTGAGCCTCTTCAAGAATCAATTCCCTCAAACCATCAACATTCGGAACAGAAATCCGCCTCTAAAGCAGCATGAAACCATCATCTCCAATCACCACCTTCTTTGAACCACCTATCTACATTGTGTCCCTTAACACCAACAAATGAGAATCATCAAACTGTCGAGCCTTAATGCGCTCCAAAAAAACGATGATTGTGCCATCACACAAGCAAGAATTCTACTAGGCTCGGAAATATCCAATCTCCTGAATCTGTTAGCTAAGACCTAAACGTCCATAGCCAATGGCCTCTCCACTTCTGGTATATATGTCAAACTACCCACACACTCCGCCTTTATATTCAAGGCATCAGCTACCACATTTGCCTTCCCGAATGATAAACAATAGTGATATCATAGTCTTTAAACAACACCAACCACCTCCACTGCCTCAAATCCTTTTGCTTGAACAAATGTTGGAGACTCCGATGATTTGTGTAGACCTCATATGCCACGACGTAAAAATAGTACCACCAAATCTTGAGCGCGTGCAAAATAGTTGCCAACTCCAAATCATGCACAGGATAGTTCTTCTCATAGATTATCAACTAACAAGACGCGTAGGCAATAACCTTACCATCCTGGATCAATACTGTGCCAAGTCAAATACGCGAAGCATCACAATATGCAATATAAGGCCCTGAACCTATAGGCAATACCAACAGTGGAGCTATAGTCAAAGCAGTATTGAACTTTTAAAAGCTCTCGTCACATTAATCAGACCATCTGAAAAGAGCCCTTCTAAATCAACTTGGTAAATGGGGCTGCAATAGATGAAAACCGCTCCACAAAGCGGCGATAGGAGCCCGCCCAACCCAAGAAACTCTAAATCTTTGTAGTTGAAGTGGGTCTAGGACAATTTTGAGCGGCCTCAATCTTCTTATGATCAACATTGATACGATGACAAGACACAACATGACCCAAGAATGCAACTGAGTCCAACTAGAACTCACATTTTAAAAACTTGGCATAAAGTGGACGATCCTTCAAAGTATGAAGTACTACTCTCAAGTGTTGCCCATTCTCCTCTCTACTACGAGAGTAAACCAGAATATCATCAATGGATACAATCACAAAGAAATCCAAGTAACCAAAAATGCATAGAGTAATCTAGAATCTACCAGAGCATGAATACACATGGCATATGTATATATGCTCGTCACCTCATATATATCACCCCATCATATAGCAAACAATATCAATAATTGGGAAAAATTCCCTCAACCAAGGTTAGGCAAGACACTCACCTTAAATAAGCTAAATCAATACTCTAAAAATACCTTCCCACATGAATCAACCTCCGAACGGCTCGAATCTAGCCAAAACAACTCAATAATATCAAACAAAGCCATAAGAAACAACCCCAAACAATAAAGCTTCAATCATTATACAAATATACAAATTCAACCAAAAAGTCAACCCACCCCCACATCCCGAAAATTGACAAAACTCACAAATCCAGAACACTCATTCTAATACGAGTCCAAATATACAAGTTTCATCCAAAACCAACTCCAATTAAGGGTTTAGAAGATGGAAATCCATTAGTTTCGTTAGGCTTGAAATGGGGTGCAATTCATGTATTTAATATTGTTTGAATGGATTTGAGGCTTCGACTAAGTTCGTAGCATGTTTTAGGATGTGTTGGTATATTTGAAAGGGGTACCTGGGGCCTCAGATGAGATTCAGATTGGTTTCAGATTGGTTTTGGACTTGGAACTTGGCTGAAGTTGTTTGATGTCTGGTGTGATCGCACCTGCAAGAATAGGGCCGCAGGTGCAAGTTCCAGAAGCAAAAGGAGGACCGCATGTGCAGAGGCTGGCTAGGCTGGGCAGTGGCCGCACGTGCGAGGTATTATGTGTATTTGCGTACCCCGGGTGCATAAGACGTTACGCAGAAGCAGATTTGGCTTGGAGGGTTTGAGGACCGCAGATGCCGATGTATTCCGCAGGTGCGGACACGCAGAAGCACAAGATGGACCGCAGGAGCGGACCTACAGAAGAGCGATTGGGCCGCAGAAATGACATGTCGGGTTTCTAGTAGACTTCGCAGAAGCAGAGTATTTTCCGAAAAAGCGGAACTGCGGGTCCAACTTCTAAGTCCGCAAATTCGAGTTGCCTGGACAGAAGGATTTAAACGGAGGCTTCAAGTTTTCTCTCATTCTTTGGACTTGTAGAGCTCGGCTAGGGGCATATTTTGAGAGGGATTTCACTTTAATTCAAGAGGTAATCATCTTTTGATCACTTTTCTCCATCAATATCGAATACCCATTGATTTTCCCACCTAAATTATGTTTGTTTGAGGTGAAATTTGGGGGCTTTTGGACTAGGTATTGGAGACTAAGATTTGGGGATTTGAGGGTCGATTTATTGTTGGAATTGGATGATTTTGGTATGATTGGACTCGTTATTAAATGGATTTTCGTTCACGTCTAGGGACAGCCAACCGGCGGCCGACATGCATTTAATTCCATTATGATGTGACTGACAAGATGTTTCGGGTTTTTTGTTGTTTCTACCGCAATATGTCGAAGTAGGAATCAGAAGCTCATGTCGTTTCTTATCACTTACTCTCCGAGCAATGAGGGGACTATCTGTATACGGGTAAAGCCGAGCTCATGGTGCACCCCCGCCTCCGAAAAAATAAGCCAGGCTCGAGACATGATGATAAGGGACCAAAATCTAGGCGAAAGTCGCGTCGAGTCAGAATCCGGGGGCATGACGTCTGCCCTCGAGAATATCGGGGTCATGGTTCTGGATCGATCCTAACCTCGAACGACTTCAAATAACATTGTCAGTCAATCAATCACGGGTAATCAATCTTGGCACGTATCAATGAGGAACCGGCAATCAGTTAATCAAATGATTTTTTAACCTTTTATAGAGTTATACCTATAATAGGACACCCCTACTATGTAAAGAGGGCCTCATACATCATGACAGGCACTGTAACGCGCATTCCAAAGCAATATATTATTATTTTCTCTATTATTAGCTATTGCTTTTGTTCATCAGTGCTGGCCATAGTGAGCTCGGATCGAGAGTGAATATTTCACTAAGGCTGGAACTATCTTACTCATGTGGTTTTAATGCATTTTATCTTTTCTTGTGCAATATTGACTTTATTTATCGCTTTGTATCAAATTAATCAGCGTATCCTTAAAATAACTGAAAAATTAAATTGTTATCCAATTTTGAGTGTAAACAAGGTTGTTGTCACTTGATAAATTTGAAACTCCATTGCATTTTTGAGATTGAGTTTTAAATGAGGGAGTTATTTGGTAGAGTCAAATGCTTGAGCCTAATTACTACCAACCGAAGCCGTAAGTGTTATGCTTAATTAGAAAATGTGATTAAGGAATGATAGCGATACTAGTTGTGCTTTAAATGGTAAAAACCTCATTGAATATTTAGTTTTGATTTTCTTGAGGACAAGCAAAAGCTTTAAGTTGGGGGTGTTGATGAGTGGTGATTTTACCATTTATTTTAGTCTCTTTTCTTTAGATTTTGTAACCTTTAATTATAATATGAGCATGTTTATGGTGTGTAATGCTAGATTTTCAGGTAAATGAAGCCATGAAGAGAGTTGAATTCAATTAAAATGGAATTGAGCAAAAAATAGTAAAACAAAATGCAAATTCCTTCATTGATTTCGCATCTGTGGAACACTGTGCGCATATGCGAGCTCGCATCTGCGAATACTAGGCCGCATCTGCGAAAGGGGGTAAACCTCCGCTGGGATCGCATGTGCGATTGGACATCCGCATCTAAAGAGGCGCTTCTGCGTAAAGAATCTGCGCCTGTGTGTGCGCATCTGCGCTTCGTGGTTCGCTTCTGTGGAATAGTATTTTCCACCAATGTTCGCTTCTGTGAGTAGGTATCCGCATCTGCGGAACTGCACCTACGAGGATTCTACCGCTGGTGCGATCAACGGGCTTAAGCTATGGACAGTCTTGGCATTTCATATTTTCTCCATTCCAAACCCACAAATACACGACCTAGATTGTTGGAAACATATCTTTGGCTTATTTTTTTAGTCTCTTTTACTAGAGAGCACAAGTTTTAGAGCTAGGGTTCTTGCACACACACTTGGGTCTTGATGATTTGAAGCTTTTGGTTGAGAATTTATTACTTATTTATGTTCATTTCTTCATTTCCTTGCTTTGTATTGAATATCTAAGTGTGTAATAATTTTTCGAACACTTGAATCTTGTTTATGGGAATATTCATATTTAAAGTGTGGATTAAATATCTCTTTGTGCTTACGTATTGAACGATTTTTATTTAGTATGAAGTGAATTATTGTTTATTTAATTATTCTTGTTCTTTAATGTTTTCAAAGGAATTAGCTAACCCTAGGACTCGCCCATTCACTTTGAATTAATTTTGGAAAAAATTATTTTGGGGTTGGGAAAGATTAATTAACAAGATATTGAGGCGTTAACCCTCACTTTATAGATTCTACCCATGGATAGGATTGAACTACTTGTAGCCATATTCGAGTGTGCTTAATCTCTTTATTGTTCTAGGGATAATCCAATTAAGAAGTCTTGTTAGTCTTCGGAAGAAGCAAATATAGAATCATTTTGCTTGCCTTTTAGGTTAGTTTATACTTTCAACATTAGTTAGAAATATTTTCTTAAAACCTTTCTAAGTGTTTGGCTTAGCATAATAAGTGATAATTCACTTACACGCTTAATCGCCTACATATTGTTCTCTGTAGGATTCGACCCCGACTCATAGTTGGGTAAATTATATTGCATGCGACCGTGTCCATTTACTTTTTAGTAGTGAAATTTGACGTCATCACTCCTCATCACTCAGAGGTGGGCCGACCTGGGCCCGAGCAACTGCAACTAGCTGGGCTAGTAGTACCTCCGGTGTCTGAAGTCCTTGGGCTACCTGCTCTGGATTACGGGCGGTGGGAGTCTCAGCACCTCCCCTGGCCTGAGAAGTGGCTAGTACATCTTGAAGTGAGACTGTTGAGCCAGGCTCATGCACATAGCCAAACTTTGGGCGAAGGCCTGGGATCATAATGGGCACAACTACTGCCTGAGCTGGTCCCATCGGTTCAACAACATCCGGTATCTGCTCCTCAACTGGAGCAACTGGTGGCTCTACATGTGCTTCTCTAGCTACAGTATGAGCTGCACTTCGACCTCTAACGCGGCCTTAGCTGGTGGTACTAGTGGCTGTCCGCCTGATCCGGTCTCACGTGTCCTCACCATCTATGAGAGAATAAAAGAATAAAAGTTCAGTTTCCGGAATCAACAAATCCGCACGACAAGAGTACAAGAAAGTGAAGTTTCCTAATGATTCGGTAGCCTCTCAAAGATAAGTACCAACGTCTCTGTATTGATCCGCAAGATTCTACTAAACCCGCTCATGCCTCGTGAGACCTAAGTAACCTAGTGCTCTAATACCAACTTGTCACAACCCAAAATCTCAACTTTTCGTGATGGCACCTAACATATTTACTAGGCAAGCCAAAAATCACATAAAAACATGATTTAATAAGCTCAACGGCGGAAGCTCTCATAAATATCTGATAAAAAAGACTGTAAATCTACTACAACCATACCAAAACCTAGTGTCAACGAGTACATGAGCACTACAACATCTCAACATAAAACAAACTCTAGTACAACTGTCTGGATAGTAGAACGGTACTGAAGAAAATAAAAGGAAGGAGAATCAAGGTCTTCGAGCGTCATAGCTGCTACCTCAAAGTCTCTGAGTAGGTACTAGCACCACACTAGTAATCACCACGTCCAGATGCACCTGGATCTGCACACGAAGTGCAGAGTGTAGTATGAGTACAACTGATCCAATGTACTCAATAGGTAACAAAACTAACACTGGGGTGGAAGCAGCAACGAGCTTAGAAGACTGTAGCTTAGAAGAATACAGTCAGAACCAAAATAATGACAACACATATATAACCATGAAAATGACACTAATAAATTAGAGAAACTTACACATACAGCTCGTTCACAGTACATAAATTTATGCAAGCTTTCAAGTTCACAATTTAAGGCCAACATTGATAACAACATGTCAAGTATAGCTAGCATGAGGAATGGTACATCAGTATGTCTATATGTCAAATATGCATGTCAAAAGTAAGGTATCACAGTGATATTTCTAGGTTATCGCACTCTTAGAGTACTCAATCTGCCTATCTCAAATTCCCACTCATCACACACACAATCACTCAGCACTGTATGGGTGCGTTGAGCCCCTCACTAAAGCAAGTGAATATAAATCACGGTGCATGCGCTCACTGCTGGTATCTCAGACTCCGGAGGGCGGATCCTGCCCAAGTCTCACCTCTTCTCTCAGACCCAACTCATTCATCAATCTCTCAAGTCTCAAGGGCTCACAATCTCATACGACTTAGCCCAAACAATAAGAATATGTAATGTAACACTAAATTATAATGGAGACTAAGATATGATATGCAAATAAAGTACAATGACTGAGCACATAATTGCAGTTAAAAACGATAACTCAAAACATCATAGGTCCGTAGGTCATTTTGGCGTCAATTGGCAAAAGTTGGAAATTGGTGGAATTTTGGGATGTTTGACCGGGAGTGGACTTTTTGATGTCGGGATCGTATTCCATTTCCGGAAGTCGGAATAGGTCTGTAATGTCAATTATGACTTGTGTACAAAATTGGTCTCAATTGGAGTTATTTTGGTATGTATCGGCGTCGGTTCCGGAATTTGGAAGTTTATAGTTGCTTGAGCTTGAATTTGGGTTGTGATTCTTTGAATTCATGTTGTTTGATGTGATTGTTGGCCTCGAGTAGGTCCGTCGGGTGATTTGGAACGAGTTGGTATACTCATAGAGGGTCCCGGGGGCCCCGTGTGTGATTCGGATCGATATCGAATAATTTTAGACTTGTGTAAATCTGCTGAAGTTGGGTTGTTTCTAGTGTCTTCGCACCTGCGGAGGGATTGGCCATAGGTACGGGCTCGCAAATTCAAGCCACTGGTCGAAGAAGCAAATTTTGTCTAGGACAGCTGGGATTGCAGGTGCGATCAATTGTCCGCAGAAGCAGACTCGTGGATGCGGAGGCTACTATCACAGAAGCAGAACTTGGGGAGACAGCCTTGGGCTTGACCGCTGATGCGGTCCTTTCTCCGCAGAAGTGGTCTCGCAGATGTGAGCCCTTATCTGTAGAAGAAGAAGCCCTGGACTTAAGTTGGGACCGCACCTGCGATGGTTTTTCTGCAGGTACGGCGTCGCAGAAGTGAACTATTAGCCGCAGAAACGGCAGTCGCTAGGCAGAAAAGGGGAATTTGAGGGTTTGATTTCATAATTCATTTTGGGACTTTGATAGCTCGGTTTGAGGCAAACCTTTGAGGGATTATCAAAGGAATTGTTGGGGTAAGGATATTTGACTCGTTGTTGTTTAATTCCCATGAATCTACTGTTAATTACATCTTTTAATTAGTGTTTTCAAGTTTATAATTGGGGGAAATAGAGGAAACATCTTAGGACGAACTTTAGGGAATTGAGCAGGATATTAGTATCGGATTTGTGTAATTCTTGTGTGATTGGACTCGATATCGAATGGGTGTTTGGTTTTTGTAATTTTTGTTAGGTTCCGAGACGCGGGCCAAGGTTGACTTTTTGGGGCGATTTTTCAATTCTTTACTAAGATCATAATTTATTCATTTAAATTAGTTTCCTATAGTTATATTTATAGTATGAAATTATTTTGGAAAATCGAGGGAGAGCCCTTCTAATTGATTGATTTAGCATAATTTGAGGTAAGTGACTTGTCTAACCTTGTGTGGGGGATATTCCCCTTAGGATTTGGTATTGTAGTGATAATTGTTATATGTGGAGGTTGTGTACGCAAGGTGACGAATGTATACACGTGCTAAATGTTGAAATTTCAGTTTTAGCTACGTAGTTTCCTTTTTCTGCCTTGATTTAGTAAGTTTAGCATGTTATAGTCATCATGTTTAGCCTAATTTCACATGTCTACCTGTTTTATCTATTATTTGCAGCTTGTACTACATGTTTAGTTGAATTACTTGCTTTCTGAATTTTGTATTCCTTATTTAACTGTGGGATTCTCTACTTGAAATTTACTATCCTTGAAATATCTTGCTGTTGAGTTTGTTGTTGAGTTGAAAAGGCCATAGTTTCTATTGAGGCAAGGTGTAAGTTGTGAAATATCATTTTATTTAGTTGTTGTGTATTGTCATTGTGTTATTGTTGAGGTGATTGTTTAGTTGTGTGCACGAGGTTTTTGATGTGTTGTTGTTACTATTTGCACGAGGTTTCTGCCACGTCATTGTGATTATTGATACTCATGTGGTGGTATATGGTCTGGGTATTGAAACGCATGCGGTGAGATAAGGTGGGCTTGATACGCGTGGCTAGTAGGGGAACTATTAGAAGCCATGCAATGTGATAAGGTGGACTGAAACGTGGGATGCTATTTCGGGAAAATAATTTTCAAAACAAAATGTAAAGACTCCCGCGGTAATATAAGGAAAGACCGGGAGTTACTTTTATGATTTAGGACTACGAGGCGGTACTTCGGGAGTGACCCTGTTGATCTTCTCTAATTGCTGTATTGTTTGGTTGTTGTTTCCTTAACATGTAAAATCCTTGTTTTCCTTTCGTGTTGTATTAGCTTCCTTGACTTTGTATTGTTACTTTCCATAAATCCTTTATTGTTTCATTTCCCTATAATTTTTATTATATCATTATATCATCCGTCTTGTTTCTTATTATCTCCAGTAGGGTCCTGACCTAACCTCGTCACTACTCTACCGAGGTTAGGCTTGACACTTGCTGGGTACCATTGTGGTGTACTCATACTACGCTTTTGCACATGTGTTTGTGTAGATCCAGGTACATCCTATCAGCCTCGGTATTAGCACGTTGGGTTGCTTGTTTGGAGACTTCAAGGTACACCTACTCGCGTCCGCATACCTTGGAGTCTCCTTTTATCATGTTCTTTTCTTATTTCTTTACATCTTCGTAGACAGTGATGTATAGGATTGTTCAGTATTGTATCTAGAGCTTGTGACTTATATTTCACCTGGTTTTGGGAGTTGTACATGTTGAGTTACAGGTTTTATTTTATAGAGTTCTTGATGTTTTGAGCTTTAAAATTATTATCCCAGTTATTCCGCATGTTTTTTAGGCTTACCTAGTCTTAGAGACTAGGTGTCGTCACGACATCCTACGTAGGGAAATTGGGGTCGTAACAACAACTGAATACACCTTAGCTTGTACCTTTCTCCACTAATCATCATTACCCATTTCCACAACAGGTTTCTTTGGTGCAGTTTCCTTACTCGACCCTCATTAGGTCAGATTCTCTGGCATGTATACCCTACCAGGTCTAGTCAATCCTTGGGTAGTGCCAGCATCTTCTGCTTTAGCTTTTCCTTTCCTTCAAGCTTCATCTACGTAGTTCTATAGCACAGTCTTAGGATGATAAGCAGGTGGTGAAGCTACCATAATAGTGAACGGTGGTCTAAGTGTGACCGCTTCAACCTCAAATGGTGCCTTAGCTTGAAACACAACTAGCGGAGTTGATACAGGGGGTTCCATTATAGCATCCACATCACGAATAAAACCAATGGACCCTTCTTGGTCCCATTCCTCATCGGTCTCAATCATGTTTACCCCATCACCCCTATGGTTAGGAAGCGGGTTCTTGTGGACTTTGGGTGTGGGATCTATCAACTGGATCACTTTAGTGTCGATTAGTGTTTGCATCTTATCCTTTAGTGTGTGACATTCTTCAATGGTGTGACCCTTTATTCCCGAATGATAGGCATATATTTTGTCATGTTGTATTAGCTTCCTTGATTTTGTGTTGTTACTTTCCGTAAATCCTTTATTGTTTCATTTCCCTGTCATTTTTATTATATCATAATATCATCTGTCTTGTTTCTTATTATCTCCAGTAGGGTCCTGGCCTGACCTCATCACTACTCTACCGAGGTTAGGCTTGGCACTTGCTGGGTACCGTTATGGTGTACTCATACTATGCTTTTGCACATATTTTGGTGCACATCCAGGTACATCCTATCAGCCTCAATATTAGCGTGTTGGGTTTCTTGGTTGGAGAATTCAAGGTAGATATGCTCGCGTTCGCAGGCCTCGGAGTCCCCTTCTATCCTGTTCTTTTCTTATTTCTTTACATCTTCATAGACATTGATGTATAGGAGTGTTCAGTACTGTATCTAGAGCTTGTGACTTATATTCCACCTGGTTTTGGGAGTTGTACATGTTGAGTTGCAAGTTTTATTTTATATAGTTTTTGATATTTTGAGCTTTTAAATTATTATCCCAGTTATTCCGCATATTTGTTAGGCTTACCTAGTCTTAGAGTCTAGGTGCTGTGACGACATCCTATGGAGGAAAATTGGGATCGTGACAACAACATAATACACCTTAGCTTGTGCCTTTCTCCACAAATCGTCATTACCCCGTTTCCACAATAGGTTTCTTTGGTGCAGTTTCCTTACTCGACCCTCATTTGGTCAGATTCTCAAGCATGTATACCCTACCAATTCTAGTCATTCCTTGGGCAACGCCAATATCTTCTGCTTTATATTTTCCTTTCCTTCTAGCTTCGGCCACATAGTTCTATGGCACATCCTTAGGATGCTAAGCAAGTGGAGATATGGCCACTTCAAGCTTAAATGGGTGCTTAGCTTGCACCACAACTAGCGGAGGTGCTACAAAGGTTTCCATTACAGCATCCACATCACTAATAAATTCAATGGACCCTTGTTGGTCCTATTCCTCATCGATCTCAATCATGTTTACCCCATCACCCCTATGGTTGGGTAGCGGGTTCTTGAAGATATTGGGTGTGTCATCTTTCAACTGGATCACTTTAGTGTCGATCAGTATTTGAATCTTATCCTTTAGTGTGCGATATTCTTCAATGGTATGACCCTACATGCCTAAATGATAGGCACATTTGTTGTCGGGGTTGTATTAGCTTCCTTGATTTCGTGTTGTTATTTTTCGTAAATCCTTTATTGTTTCATTTCCCTGTCATTTTTATTATATCATTATATCATCTATCTTGTTTCTTATTATCTCCAATAAGGCCCTGACCTGACCTCGTCACTACTCTACCGAGGTTACGCTTGGCACTTGCTGGGTACCATTGTGGTGTACTCATACTACGCTTATTCACATATTTTTGTGCAGATCCAAGTACATCCTATCAGCCTTGGTATTAGCGCATTGGGTTGCTTGCTTGGAGAATTGAAGGTACACCTGCTCGCGTCCGCAGGCCTCGGAGTCCCCTTCTATCATGTTCTATTCTTCTTTCATTACATCTTCATAGACAGTGACGTATAGGAGTTTCAATACTGTATATAGAGCATGTGACTTATATTTCACCAGGTTTTGGGAGTTGTACATGTTGAGTTGTAGGTTTTATTTTATATAGTTCTTGATGTTTTGTGCTTTTAAATTATTATCCCAGTTATTCCGCATGTTTGTTAGGCTTACCTAGTCTTAGAGACTAGGTGCCATCACGACATCCTACGAAGGGAAATTGGGGTTGTCACAAGTTGGTATCAGAGCTCTAGGTTTATAGGTTTTATGAGTCACAAGTAGGTTTAGTAGAGTCGCGGATCGGTATGGAGATGTCTGTACTTATTTTCGGGAGGCTATGTAACTATTAGGAAAAGCTTCACTTCTTTCATTGCTTATCGTGCGAAATTGTTTACTTCGGATTCTAAATCTCTGTCTTTCTATTCTCTCACAAATGGTGAGGACATGTACAGCTGGATCAGATGACCAGACACCCGCGCCCCCTGCTAATGCCGCGAGAGGCTGGGGCCAGGGACGGGGTAGAGGCCGAGGATGCCCACGTGGTGAAGCCAGAGCACCCGCACAAGCTGCTACAAAGGAGCCACCAGTAGCTCTAGTTGGAGGGGAGGCACCTGAGATGCCTGTTACTGCACTAGCCCTCCAGGAGACTCTCGCCCAGTTTCTGACCATGTTCGGCACTTTGGCTCAGGTAGGAATGATACGACTTGCTCCTGCCACATCTCGGGCCGGGGGAGGAGCACAAACTCCCGCCGCCTGTACCCCAGAGCAGAGGGTCTAGTTTGACTAGGTCCTAGAGGTCATACCACTGCGGCCGGTAGCCCAGTTCAGCCCAAGGTTAGGGCAGCAGTTTCTGAGGGGGAGCAACTTAGGCTCAAGAGGTACAAGAAGTATCACCCTCCTACTTTCAGTGGCTTGGCGTCAGAGGATGCCCAGGGTTTTCTTGAGGAGTGCCACTGTATCCTCTATTCTATGGGTATTGCGGAGTCTAGTGGGGTTGCATTTACTTCGTTCCAGCTTAAGGGAGCAACTAATTAGTGGTGGCAAGAAAATGAGTTGGCTAGTCTGGCCGAGGCAGCTTCACTCACTTGGACTCAGTTCTCAGATATATTTTTGAGGGAGTATGTCCCCTAGAGTCTCAAAGATACATGGCGCGTAGAGTTTGAGCAGTTGCGCTAGGAATCTATGACTGTGTCGAAGTATGTGGTTTGATGTAGTGATTTGGGTAGGCATGCACCAGCCTTGGTTGCTACTGTCAAAGAACGAGTCTATCTATTTATCAAGGGGCTCAACCCTAGTATCAGATTTAGCATGGCCTGATAGTTGGAGATGGACATCGCATACCAGTAGGTAGTGGGGATCGCTAGGAGATTGGAGGCTATGATTACTCGGGAGAGAGATGAGCGGGAGGCCAAGAGGTCTCGGGATTCTGGCACATATAGTGGTACTCATGCCCTAGTTGCAGCTCGTCATGGTAGGGGCTATGTGAGCCGCCTTGTTCATTCAGCACTTCCAGTGGTATTCCGTCCACTCCTAGCCCCAGGCTCCCTATTATGCACCGCCATTGTCTAGTGCACTTCCTGTATGGGGTGCTTTTAGTGGTCAGTCTAGTCGATCAAGCCCGAGCCAGCCACAGTAGCCACGTCCTCCTAGAGCTTGTTTTGAGTGTGGTGACACTCGTCATATGGTGAGGGATTTCCCCAAACTCAGGAGGGGTGCACCTCCACAGACTACTCAGGCTCTGCGTATTCCACCCGGTCCTCAGGCTTCTCAGTTCATGGTTACCGCACTAGCTGCCACTCCACCTGTATAGCCAGCTAGAGGTAGAGGTCGGGTAGGTAGAGGTCTCCCTAGAGGGGGAGGCCATGCTAGATATTATGCTCTTCCTGCTAGGACGGAGGCAGTTGCATCTGAATCAGTAATCACAGGTATTGTTTCAGTCTTACATAGAGATGCATCAGTCTTATTTGATCCAGGCTCCACTTATTCCTAAGTGTCATCTTACTTTGCTCCATATTTGAGTGTATCCCGTGATTCTTTGAGTTCTCTCATCTATATTTCTACACCTACGGGAGATTCCCTTATTGTTGACCGTGTGTATCGGTCGTGTTTAGTTGTTCTTAGTAGCTTTGAGACCAGATCCGATCTATTGTTGCTCAGTATGGTAGATTTTGATGTTATTTTGTGCATGGACTGGTTATCGCCTTATCATGCTATCCTTGATTGTCACGCCAAGACCGTGACATTGACTATGCCCGATTTGCCACAGTTAGAGTGGAGAGGAACTTTAGATTATATTCCTAGCACGGTTATCTCATTTCTAAAGGCTCAGCGGATGGTTGAGAATGGGTGTGATGCGTATCTAGCATATGTGAGAGATGTCAGTGTTGATACTCCTACCGTCGAGTCAGTTCTGATAGTGAGGGAATATCTATATGTATTTACGATGTATCTTCCGACCATACCGCCCGACAGGGATATCGACTTTGGTATTGATTTGTTATCGGGAACTCAGCCCATCTTTATTCCCCCATATCATATGGCCCCACCAGAGTTGAAGGAGTTAAAGGAGCAGTTGTAGGAGTTGCTTGATAAGGGCTTCATTTGAAGCAGTGTGTCGCCTTGGGGTGCTCCAATCTTGTTTGTAAAGAAGAAGGATGGTTCTATGCGCGTGTGTATTGATTATTGCCAGTTGAACAAGGTTACAGTGAAGAAAATGTATCCATTTCCACACATTGATGACCTATTTGATCAGCTACAGGGTGCTAGAGTTTTCTCCAAGATTGGATTACGCTCAGGATATCATCAGTTGAAGATTTGGGAGCCAGATATCCTGAAGACTACCTTCAGGACTCGGTATGGTCATTACGAGTTCCTTGTGATGTCATTTCGGCTGACCAATGCCCCAGCAACATTCATGCACTTGATGAATAGTGTATTCCAGCACTATATTGACTCATTCATCATTGTGTTTATTGACGACATTCTGGTGTACTCCCGGAGCTGGGAGGATCATAAGTAGCACCTAAGGACTGTGCTTCAAACCTTGAGAGAAAAGAAGTTATATGCAAAATTTTCAAAGTATGAATTATGGCTAGATTTTGTGACAGTTTTGGGTCATGTAGTATCGAGTGAGGGGATAAAAGTGGATTCAAAGATGATTAAAGCAGTGCAGCATTGGCCCAGACATCTTCAGCTACGGAGATCCGGAGTTTTCTTGGTTTGGTAGGGTATTACCATCGATTTGTAGAGGTTGCAGCACCTATGACCAGATTGACCCATAAGGGTACTCCGTTCAGATGGACTGAGGAGTGTGAGGAGAGCTTTCAAAAGCTCAAGACAGCTTTGACTACAGACATAGTATTGGTGTTGCCTTCGGGTTCGGTGTCTTATACTGTATACTGTGATACATCGCGTATTAGTCTCAGCACGGTGTTGATGCAGGATGGTAGGGTGATTTCGTACGCGTCTAGACAGCTGAAGGTGCATGAGAATAACTATCATGTCCACGACCTCGAGTTAGCAGCTATTGTTCATGCCTTGAAGATATAGCAGCACTATGTGTACGGTGTCCCTTGTGAGGTCTACATCAATCACCGAAGTCTACATCATCTGTTCAAACAGAAGGATCTTAACTTGCGGTAGCGGAGGTGGTTAGAGTTGCTTAAGGACTATGATGTCACTATTCTATATCATCCCGGGAAGGCCAATGTGGTGACCGATGCCTTGAGTCGCAAGGCGGAGAGTTTGGGAAGCTTAGCATATCTACCGGTAGTAGAGAGGCCATTAGCCTTGGAGGTTCAGGCCTTGTCCAACCAGTTTGTTAGATTGGATGTTTCTGAGACGAGCCGAGTTTTGGCTTGTGTGGTTTCTCGATCTTTTCTTTATGATCGTATCATAGAGCGTCAGTATGAGGTCACCTATTTGCTTGTCCTTAAGGACACGGTTTAGCATGGTGATACCAAGGAGGTCACTATGGGAGATGACAGTTTATTACAAATACAAGGGAGGCTATGTGTGCCCAATGTAGATGGCTTGCATGAGCTAATTATCCAAGAGGATCAAAGTTCGCGGTACTCCATTCATCCAGGTGCCGTGAAAACGTATCAGGACCTGAGGCAATATTATTGGTGGAGGAGAATGAAGAAGGACATAGTGGATTATGTAGCTCGGTGCCTAAATTGTCAGCAGGTGAAGTTTGAGCATCAGTGGCTAGGTTGATTGCTTCAGAGGTTAAAGATCCCAAAGTGGAAATGGGAGCGGATAACTATGGATGTTTGTGTTGGAATCCCACACACCNTCGGCTTAGCTGGTTATTATCGTCGCTTCATGGAGGGCTTCTCGTCTATTGCATCACCTTTGACTACATTGACCCAGAAAAGTGCTCCGTTCAGGTGGTCGGATGAGTGTGAAGAGAGCTTTCAGAAGCTCAAGACAACTTTGACTATAGCCCCAGTATTGGTGTTGCCTACAGGTTCAAGGTCTTACACTGTGTATTGTGACGTATCGTGTATTGATTGCGTCCAGACAATTAAAGGTACATGAGAAGAATTATCTAGTCCACGACATTAAGTATTTGGCGACATAAATTTACGGTGTCCATTATGAGGTTTATACCGATCACCGGAGTCTACAATATCTGTTTAAACAGAAGGATCTTAATTTGCAGCAGCGGAGGTAGTTGGAGTTGCTTAAGGATTATGATATCACCATTCTCTATCATCCCAGAAAGGCCAATGTGGTGGTCGATGCCTTGAGTCGTAAGGTGGAGAGTTTGGGCATCTTAGCATACTTACCATTAGCAGAGAGGCCTTTAGTCTTGGATGTTCAGGCCTTGGCCAACCAATTTGTCAGATTGTATATTTCTGAGGCGAGCCGAGTTTTGGCTTGTGTGGTTTCTCGATCTTTTCTTTATGATCGTATCATAGAGCGTCAGTATGAGGTCACCTATTTGCTTGTCCTTAAGGACACGGTTTAGCATGGTGATACCAAGGAGGTCACTATGGGAGATGACAGTTTATTACAAATACAAGGGAGGCTATGTGTGCCCAATGTAGATGGCTTGCATGAGCTAATTATCCAAGAGGATCAAAGTTCGCGGTACTCCATTCATCCAGGTGCCGTGAAAACGTATCAGGACCTGAGGCAATATTATTGGTGGAGGAGAATGAAGAAGGACATAGTGGATTATGTAGCTCGGTGCCTAAATTGTCAGCAGGTGAAGTTTGAGCATCAGTGGCTAGGTTGATTGCTTCAGAGGTTAAAGATCCCAAAGTGGAAATGGGAGCGGATAACTATGGATGTTTGTGTTGGAATCCCACACACCTAGAGGAAGTTCGATGCAGTTTGGGTGATTGTGGATAGGTTGACCAAGTCAGCTCATTTCATTCTAGTGGTGACTACTTACTTTTCAGAGCAAATGGCTCAGGTTTATATTCACGATATTGTGAGGCTTCATGGCATACCGGTATCTATCATCTTTGACCAGGGTACGCAATTTACATTGTGGCTCTAGAGAGCCGTAGATCATGAGTTAGGTACTAGGGTTGAGTTGAGCACACAATTTCACCCTCAGACGGATGGGCAGTCCGAGCGCACTATTTAGATATTGGAAGATATTCTCCGTGCATGTGTGATGGACTTTGGGGGTTCTTGGGATCAGTTCTTGCTTCTTGCGGAGTTTTCCTACAACAACATTTATCAGTCGAGCATTCAGATGGCCCCGTATGAGGCTTTATATGGTAGGCGGTGCCGGTCTCCGGTGGGTTGGTTTGAGCCGGGTGAGTACTTTGGAAAAGTTTAGATTAATTCAGGATTGACTTCATATATATCCAGACAGAAGAGTTATGTGGATTGAAAGGTTCACGACGTTGCATTCATAGTTAGGGAGCGGGTCTTGCTCCGGGTTTTGCCCATAAAGGGTGTTATGAGGTTTGGGAAGAAGGAAAAGCTGAAACTTAGGTATATCAGACCTTTTGAGATTCTTGATAGGCTTGGAGAGGTGGCCTATAGACTTGCGCTACCACCTAGTCTAGCTGCAGTTCATCCAGTGTTCCATGTTTCTATGCTCCGGAAGTATCACGGCGATCCATCTCATGTGTTAGACTTCAGCTCAGTCCAGTTGGACAAGGATCTATTTTATGTTGAGGAGTCGGTGGCCATTTTGGACAGTCAGGTTAGAAAGTAGAGGTCGAAGAACATTGCTTCAGTGAAGGTTTAGTGGAGGGGTCAGCCAATCAAGGAGGAGACTTGGTAAATCGAGCATGATATGCGTAGCCGTTATCCTCATCTTTTCACCACTTCAAGTATGTCTCCATACTCGTTCAAGGACGAACGTTTGCTTTAAGAGGGGGGGAGGATGTAGTGATCCGGCCGGTCGTTTTGAGTGTATTAGCCCTGATCCCCTATTTATTGCCTCCTCTGTATTATATTGTAGTTACATGACTCGTCGGGGTGTTTGGTTTTGGTTTCGGCGTGAAATGGGACACATAGTCCATAAACTGGAAGTTTAAGTCGTATGAGTTAACCGTAGTATAAGGGGCATGTTCGGATGTTGATTTGGAGGTCCGTAGGTTGTTTTGGCATTAATTGGCAAAAGTTAGAAATTGGTGGAATTTTAGGAAGTTTGATAGGTAGTGGACTTTTTGATGTTGGGGTCAGATTCCGATTTCGGGAGTTGGAATAGGTCCGTAATGTCACTTATGACTTGTGTGCAAAATTTTGTGTCAATCGGAGTTGTTTTGGTATGTATCGGCGTCAGTTCCGTAATTTTGAAGTTCATAGTTGCTTAAGCTTGAATTTGGGTTGTGATTCATTGAATTCATGTTGGTTGATGTGGTTTTTAGACTCGAGTAGGTCCGTTAGGTGTTTTGGAACTAGTTGATACACTCAGACGGGGTCCCGGGGGCCCCGGGTGTGATTCAAATCGATATCCGATCATTTTAGACTTGTGTAAATATGCTAAAGCTGGGTTATTTCTGGTGTCATCGCACCTGCAGAGGGATTGGCCATAGGTGGTGGCTCGCAAATGCGAGCCATTGGTCGCAGAAGAGGATTTTGTCTAGGCCAGCTGGGATCGCAGGTGCGATCAATTATCTACAGAAGCGGACTCGCGGATGCGGAGGCTACATTCGTAGAAGCGGACTCGCGGATGCGGAGGCTACATTCGCAGAAGCGGGACATAGGGAGACAACCTTGGGCTTGACCGTAAATGAGGTCCTTTCTCTGCAGAAGTGGTCTCACAGATGTGATCCCTTATCCGCAGAAGCGGAAGCCTTGGACTTAAGTTGGGACCTCACCTGCGATGCGTTTTCCGCCGGTGCGGTGTCGCAGAAGCGACACATTGGCCGGAGAAGCAAAAGTCGCTGGGCAGAAAAGGGGAATTCAAGGGTTTGATTCCATAATTCATTTTGGGACTTTGAGAGCTCGGTTTGAGACCAACATTTGAGGGATTATCAGAGGATCTTGACTCATTTTTAATTAATTCCCATGAATCTACTGTTAATAACATCTTTTAATTAGTGTTTTTTGAGTTTAAAATTGGGGGGAAATGGAGGAAACTTCTTAGGCCGAATATTAGGGAGTTGACTAGGATTTTAGTATCAGATTTGTGTAATTGTTGTATGGTTGGACTCGATATCGAATGGGTGTTTGGTTTTTGTAATTTTTGTCGGGTTCCGAGACGCGGGTCCGGGTTGACCTTTTGCGGCGATTTTTCAATTCTTTACTAAGATGATACTTTATTCATTTAAATTAGTTTCCTATAGTTATATTTATAGTAGGAAATATGTTTGGCTAGATTCAAGCCGTTCGAAGTTGGAAAATCGAGGGAAATGCTTTCTAATTGATTGATTTAGCCTGGTTTGAGGTAAGTGACTTGTCTAACCTTGTGTTGGGAAAATTCCCCTTAGGATGGGGTATTTATTGCTTAATTGAGTTACTTTAGCATGTTATAGTCTTCATGTTTAGCCTAATTTCACATGTTTAGTTGTACTACATGTTTAGTTGAATTACTTGCTTTCTTAATTCTGTATTCTTTATTTAACTATGGGATTCTCTACTTGAAATTTGTTATCCTTGAAATATCTTGCTGTTAAGTTTGGTGTTGAGTTGCAAAGGCCGTAGTTTCTATTGAGGCAATGTTTAAGTTGTGAAATATCAATTTATTTAGTTGTTATGTCTTGGCATTGTGTTATTGTTGAGGTGGTTGATTGGTTGTGTGCACGAGGTTTTTGTCGTGCGGTGATATATGGTCTGGGTGTTGAAACACATGCGGTGAGATAAGGTGAGCTTGATACACGTGGCTAGTAGGGGAACTACTAGTAGCCATGCGGTGAGATAAGGTGGGCTGAAATGCGGGATGCTATTTCGGGAAAATGATTTTCAAAGAAAAATGTAAAGGCTTCCGCGGTAATATATAGAAAGACTGTGAGTTACTTTTATGATTTGGGAGTACGAGGCAGTACCTCGAAAGTACCCCTGTTGATCTTCTCTAATTGATGTATTGTTTGTTAGTTTTTTCCTTACCATGTAAAATCCTTGTTTTCCTTTCGTGTTACATTAGCTTCCTTGATTTCATGTTGTTACTTTCCGTAAATCCTTTATTGTTTCATTTCCCTGTCATTTTTATTATATCATATGTCTTGTTTCTTATTATCTCCAGTAAGGCCTTGATCTGACCTCGTCACTACTCTACTGAGGTTAGGCTTGACACTTGCTGGGTACCGTTGTGGTGTACTCATACTACGCTTCTCCACATGTTTTTGTGCAGATCCAGGTACTCATACTACGCTTCTGCACATGTTTTAGGCTGCTTGCTTGGAGACTTCAAGGTACACCTGCTCGCGTCTCCAGTCCTCGGAGTCCCCTTCTATCATGTTCTTTTCTTATTTCCTTACATCTTCATAGACATTGATGTATAGGAGTTTTCAGTACTGTATCTAGAGATTGTGACTTAAATTTCACCGGGTTTTGGGAGTTGTACATATTTAGTTGCAGGTTTTATTTTATATAATTGTTGATGTTTTAAGCTTTAAATTATTATCCCAGTTATTCTGCATGTTTGTTAGGCTTACCTAGTCTTAGCTTTTAAATTTCACCGGGTTTTAGGAGTTGTACATATTCTGCACGACATCCTACGAAAGGAAATTGGGGTCGTGACAACAACAGAATACACCTTAGCTTGTACCTTTCTCTACAAATCGTCATTACTCGTTTCCACAATAGGTTTCTTTGGTGCAGTTTCCTTACTCAACCCTCATTGGGTCAGATTCTCTGGCATTTATACCCTACCAGTTCTAGTCATTCCTTGGGCAGCGCCAGCTTCTTCTGCTTTAGCTTTTCCTTTCCTTCTAGCTTCGGCCATGTAGTCATATGGCATAACCTTAGGATGATAAGCAAGTGGCAAAGCTACCTTAATAGTGAACAGTGGTCTAAGTATGCCCACTTCAACCTCAAATGGTGCCTTAGCTAGCACCACAACTGGTGGAGGTGCTACAGGGGTTTCTATTACAACATCCACATCGCGAATAAAACCAATGGACCCTTCTTGGTTCCATTCCTCATCGGTCTCAATCATGTTTACCCCATCACCCCTATGGTTGGGAAGCGGGTTCTTGTGTATGTTGGGTGTGGGATCTTTCAATTCGATCATTTTAGTGTCGATCAGCATTTGAACCTTATCCTTTAGTATGCGAAATTCTTCAATGGTGTGACCCTTCATGCCTGAATGACAGGCACATCTTTAGTTGGGGTTGATCCATTGGGCTGAGATTTCGGACACTATTATAGGGACATGGATGAGGTAACAAGTTTCTTTCAGTCTCTCATATAGTTGGGCTATGGGTTCAACGAGAGGGGTATATTGCTTGGGTGGTCTTCGGTCAAAGTTTCCTCGGGGTAAGGGATAGTTTTGTCGGGCAAGTGAGGGTGATTGATAGTATGTTGGCTGGGTGTTATAGATTTGGTAGCTGGTAGGAGGATAGATCTATTTTGGATATGAGGGATGAATTACTAGTGGGGGTTCTTAATAAGTGAGTGGAGATTTTGGTCCCTGGGCTACCATCATAGCACCAACCTCCTTCTTCTTCTTCGAGATTCTTCTAGACTGCAAAGCTTTGTTAGTGGCTTGCAAAGACTCTATATTACTTATCATGCCACTCTTTATACATTCTTCAATCATTTCTCCCAATTTGATAATGTCAGAAAATTTTTGGTTTTCTATGACCATCAGCATCTCATAGTATTGATGATCTTGAGACCGTACGAAGAACTTGTTAATCTGTTATTCTTCTAGCGGAGGCCTCACCTTAGCTTCCTCACACCTCCACCGGGTAACATACTCATGGAATGTTTCCGTAGGTTTCTTCTTGAGGTTCTGAATGAAAAACACCTCCGAAGCATTTTCTATGTTGAATCTAAACATGTCCATGAAATTTGATGTCATGCTCACCCAATTATGCCACTTCTTCGGGTGTTGACCAATATACCATGCCGGGGCATCTCCAATAAGACTTCACAAAAACAACTTCATGCAAATTTGCTCATTTTTTCCCACACCCACAAGATTGTCGCAATAAGTTCTCAAATGTGCTTTGGGATCACCAGTACCATTTAACATTTTGAATTTCGGAGGTTTGTAACCCTCGGGCAGTTCAACATCAGTTTGAATGTATAAATCTTCATAGTTTAGACCTTTAATATACTTCCCTTCTTTAACACTCTGGACCCTTCCAGATAACTTCTTCAATTCTTCAGCCATGTTCTTAATGAGCAAGTCCTTCTCAATGGGTTCGGGTTTATATTGGGTTTTTTGGGGTGTATATGGTAGGGTTTGCATGCATATGGGATTTTCCTGATAGGTTCCAGGGACTTGGGGTATAGGTGGTCATTGATAGATGCTTGTGGTGGATCGTGTTCATGGGAGTCGAGTTGTGATGAGCTTTGAGGAGAGGGGTAAATGGTGCTTTATGGATATTGGATTATTTTGAGACGATGTTGTTGTGGGACTTGTAGTGGCATGGGATTCATATTTCGTGCGACTGGTTTGGTACTGTTGAGTGGTTGGAGGTAGAGGATTTTGTGGAGCTTATGGTGGTGGGTTTTGAGGTTGTGGTGGGTTTTGAGGAGTAACTGGGTTTTGGTGGTGTATGTCTGGGACATTGAGGGTGAGGGATAATTTGGCGAGGTTGTGGACTTGCTCTAGCACACCTTGTAACTCCAATATTTTCTGTTTCAAGCACGGAACCAGCTTGTTCTGTCCCATCATACTTCTCCCATCAGACGTTTCCAAATTTTCTACCAAATGAGCATTATCGTTTCCATTAACACTTATGTTCTCCATTTTGCCTTTGCCTTTGTTGATGTTTCTATGAGGAGGAGGAGGTGGAGGACATCTAGAACTTGTGTGATACATTTATTTTTTCAGAATGAACAAAATAACCTTTTGGGAAGGGGAATAATCAAAGAAAAAACAAAAGTAACCAAATTAGTGTTGCACCCTATTTGTAAAAGCCCGACCAGTCGTTTTGAGCATTTGCATTCAGTTCAGCTGTATGAGGTCATGAGTAGCTTCATATGGTATATTATAACTTGCGTGTATCATTGGCTTTTGGTTTTCGAGTGGTTGGGGATTGATTTGGAAGAATGATTCTCAGTTTGGAAGCTTTAAGTTAGTATAGTTGAACAACTTTGACTTTTGTGTATTTGACCTCGAATCGGAGTTATGATGGTTCTATTAGGTCCGGATGGTGATTTTGGACTTGGGCGTATGCCCGGATTTACATTTGGATGTTTCTAAAAGGTTTTGGCACTATTTGGTGAAAGTTGGCAATTTGAAAGTTTGGATTGTTCATAGGTTTGACCGGGAGTTGACTTCGATGTTATCGGGTTCAGATTGTTGCTCCGGGAGTTGGATCCATAGATGCGAGAAGTGCTCAGATTTAGCTGGTTCACAAATGCGAGAACTGGACCGCAGAAGCAGTTGTCGCAGATGCAACTTTATGACCGTAAATGTGGATTCCTGGCAGCTTATATTATATATCGAGGGCTTGATTATTTCATTACATTTGGAGATTTGGAGCTCGATTTTGGGCAATGTTTGAGTGGATTTTGACCACATGGAATGGGGTAAGCACTTTTAACTCAGATTTGATATTTTTACATAATTCCATCTTCGATTTTGGCATTTTGATTATGAATCTAGAAGAGAAATTGGAGGTTTTTGTCTAAACATTCTTAAAAGTAAATATTTGAGATTTAAACATTGATTCGGACTCGTATTCGAGTATAGTTAGTATGGATGGACTCATATTTGAATGGGTTATCGAAATTTATGAGTGTTATCGGGTTTCGGGATGTGGGCTCGAGGTTGATATTTTGGTTGACTTTGAGTGTTTGATTAAAGATTCGACCTTTAACATTTGTGTTTGTTTCCTATGGCGTTATTTGATGATTTGGAGTTGTCTTTGGCTTGTTCGAGCCGTTCGGAGATTGATTCGCGCGTGATGGTATTTCTAGAGTATTGTTTGGTTTGCTCGATATTGATTTGGCTTGTTCGAGGTAAGAAACAACATATCTGAATATGGATTTTTGGGTATTTATCCCCGAGAACTATGATATTTTAGATGGATTGGGGGTGACGCACATGCTAGGTGACGGGCGTGGGTGCGTGAACTGAGGTATTCATGATATGGGCAGTTTGTAGGCTATTATATGCCTTGTTTTGCTATCATACTTCTTGATATCATGTTTTCTCCACTTCTATTACTACGTGAGTTATTATTTATGCTAGAAATCATGTCTGGGCTATCTGTTTTATTATTTGCGATATGATAGGGCCATTTGTGCCATGTTGATCTATTTGCCATAGCCGTAGTTATACTGTTCAGTCATAATAGTTGCATCTGCACGTTATATCTGTCTCCGTGCACTTTTGATATGCTGTCTCATATGTTATTATTGTCCTTGTATGTGACTTGAGTTTGAGCTGTATCTATGGCACATTGCGTTATTTCGTGTTGTATAATTGGATTATGTATATGTGAGATGTTGGCATATGGTAACTTGAGCGGATTGATGACTGATGTGGGCCATAGAGTCGTGTTGTGAGTGATATTTGGATTGGGTTGCATGCCACAACAGGCCCTATTGGCTATAGACATATATTTGGATCGGAATGCACGCTGAACATGCCTTAATTGCTAATTATTATTATTTGGATCGAGCTGCATACCGCAACATGCCATATTGTCTTTTGATTAGCGCTTCGGCAAGGATCCGCCCCTCTGGAGTCTGATAATACAGTGAGCGCAGGCACATAGATATATGTGCTTTGGTGAGGGGCATTTATGCCAGGCACCCGTACAATGCTGAGTGATTGCGTGTGTGATGGTGAGGGGCATTTGAGCCAAGCACCTTGAGTGTGCTAAGAGTGGGAGTATTTGATGATTTCAATGTTATATTATTGACTTGACATGTATATTTGACATGTCGGCATAGATATATATTTTCCTCATGCTAGATGGTAACATGGTGTTATTGACTAGACATGTTTACTTGACATGTTAGCATAGAGATATATTTTCCTCATGATTTCTGGTAAATGAAATGTCTTATCTATTGTTGAAAGTTTGGGAAAAAATCGCAGTTCTCTGATAAACTCATATTTCAGTGACTCCTGTGTAAAATTTGGGCTTAATTGTTATACTTGTAAAGCATGTTTAATTTTCTGTATTTGTGAACGAGCTAAACATGATAGTTCTTGTGAGTAATTTACTGTACTGTCATCATTATATTCTTCGTTGTTATTGATCACTAGTGTTGGATTTTGACCTTCTTTTGAGCTCGTCACTGCTTTCAACCCAAGGTTAAGTTTGTTACTTATTGAGTAAATGGAGTCGGTTGTACTCATACTTCACTTTTGCACCTTGTGGGAAGATCTTGGAGCTAGCACTTAAGATGTACATGCGTTCCAGATTTATCTACCACTTGTCCATGGTAGTTTTAGATTTTGATTCTGTTTATATAAATTTCAAACAGATGTTGTATTTATTTCATACCGTCTTTGTAAGTCTAAGTCTTAGAGGTTATAACTTGTTCTACCAATCCTTAGATTATTGCATAAAAGTTTCAGTTAATTTGTTATTGATTTCTTAATATTCTCTTTTGAATTGTGTTGACTGTTAGTGGGCTTAACTAGCAGGTTGGGTAAGGTGCCATCACGACTTGATGGATATATAGGTCGTGACAAGTTTGTATCAGAGTCCTAGATTCCTAGGTTCTATGAATCATGAGCAAATGTCTAGTAGTGTCTTGCGGATCAGTATGATGGCGTCCATACCTATCTTTCAGAGGCTACAGGGCACATAGGAAAACTTCCCATCTTTTTTCCTTAATCGTGCGACATTGATTCGGCTTGCAGCACATCTTTTTTAATTTCATTCCATCCACTTGTATGTTATGTTGAGCACTCGGTATCCGCTATGCATTGACAACTTGTGGTGTCATGGATGAGGTAGCAGATGTGTTCTCTGTGTTGTGGAGAGAGGCAAGTCTGGAGGACTTGAAGCCTGGTTCAGACCGCAGCTTGGTTTTTGTTGTATGAGTATGTGTTTTGGGACTTATATGTATGATGGTGTCCCTAGGGGTGAGGCTGATGGCTCACTTATTGGTTGGATAGCTATATGATGAGTATTATATGACTGCGGTATGTGCTTAGATGGTTTGGATGTGATGAGAAGAATTTTGATGTATTGTACGGTTTTGAGTTATGAGTGTGTTGAGGGATATTTCTTATGTATATTTGTGGAACGAAGTAGATTCTCGTGTCTTGTTGATGAGTTTATACATGGGAGGACTAAGTGATTGCATTGTGGTTGTGACCATGATAGGGTGTAGTGAGATGCCAGTTTGAGGCTAAGCCGGTGGGTTATCTCCTGCGGGGTAGTCTACGGATGTGTGATCTTTATGATGTTTTGTGGAGATTTTTCTTTCTACCAGTGGGTTATATGTCTTGAAATTTGAGTTCAGATCTCTTGAGGAAGGTTACACGATTGTCACAAGGATGAATATGCACTTTGCAGATAATTTGAGGTAATTTATTAGTGTTGCATAAATATTTGGAGGATTTAGTTGAATTACAATACACGATTATGGAGTAATGGAGTAAGGGTATTGTGGGATTGTCAGATGTTGTGTTCTATGACTTTAATCCATGTGGGGGAGTCCGCAATCGACACTAATATTGCACGATCATGCGTTATGTTAGTTTTGGTCTGAGGCATACTTGTGGATTGGTTATGACTTGAAGAGGATGATTTCGGGGATGGCTCGAGTAAGGAAATTTATGGATGCATGATGTATTACACTTTATAGATATATGAAAATCTTAGAGTGATTCTGGTTTGTTATTTGTGATGGATGTAGTGTACTTGTTGTAGGGATTCACTCGATTGCTTAAAGGATGGGATTACTTCTTAGGTGTTTGTGTGCTAATAGAGCACATATTGTTCTGCTCGTATTGGTGGTGCATTGGAAATTAGAGCATAGTGGATGACTCTCAAGAAGATTCTAATGAGCTCAAGCTTTATATGTGGTGTTTGAGGATTTCTCGATTTTGTAAATGGCCAAGATCTAAGATCCGCATTGGATGATGTCAGGATTTGCATCATTTTTGTATCATTAGTGATCCTACAATTCAATATCAGAGAAGTTAGAAAAATAGCTTCAGATTCATAGAAGGTCTCTTCAGAGTGGGTATCTCGGTTGTGGTACTGTTGGGTGCTTAAGAGGGAATACCGTGGCTTGCAGGCCTTAGAACGATGTGGTTTCATGCTAGGATCTTTTGGGGTGAGCTTTGATTAATTACCGTAGTGTATTAGTAAGGAGAAGTGTTAACTTGAAGGCGAGTCGAACTCGAAGAAATGGGTCAGCTTGGTGGTGGTTTGGGTCAGCATGGTAATAAAGGTAATTTGTTCTTTTGGTGTAATAAGACTTTACTAGTGTTTTGTGGCAACACTATTGGGTTTAGCAGCCTACGTGACTTGGTTGAGTTGCAAGGATTCAGTTCTGAAAGCTTGGTTATGTTTAAATGGGTTTCGAAGAGTTTTCAATGATTTCGACTACGACTTGAGACTTATGTTTTTGACAGGAACGAGGAGTATGTTATGTGTTGTCATTTTCTCTTGGACGGGGTCAAATGGAAAGTTTTTGTCTGATGGAATATGTATCCTACTTGGGACTCAAAGTTTATAATAAGGTTCTCGTATTTTCATATGATCGCATGATGGATGCGGTACGACGCGTGGGATTGCGATTTTCGTGTACAAGTTTGTGGTTCAGTTCTAAAGGAAAGGTCATGAGTTATAAACAGCACAAACGGATTTAGATGTTTAGAAGAATGTCAGCACTATCTGGTATCACCTGATAAGGGTGTGCATTTCAGAAGGCACACTGTGTATCGACTTACGAATGCTTGACTGTGTTACAACCCATGTTTTCGTACGTACGAGTCGTCATAAGTCAATTGATGTAAGCTCAAAAATGAAATCATATTTGAAAAGTTTGCAAAGTAAGTTAATCATATTACCTCGGAGGTTACAAATATTGAAGATCATGAACAACAAGTACAAAGATGGTTGGAAGTTTCAGAAGCTAAAGGAATTGAAAACAAATAATGTTTCGTCGAAAGTCGACAAATTGGGAATGTTATAACATGT
>AWOL01S0026078.1:0-13126 GCA_000715115.1 Nicotiana otophora | reverse complement strand
CTTTCACGTCTTTTATATACTTCTTTTCATGCCTTACATACTCAGTACTTTATTAGTACCGAAGTCCCTTTTGCCTGGGGACACTACGTTTCATGCTCGTAAGTCCCGATAGACAGGTTGGCAGTCCTCCTAGTAGGCTATCTGCTTAGTAGAAGATGTTGGTGCACTCCACTTGCTCTAGAGTTGCCTATTTGGTCAGTATGCTCTGGGCATGTATTTATTGGTATGACGGCCCCCTGTCCCAACCATTATGATTTTTATGTACTCTTAGAGGCTTGTAGACAGATGTCATATATATGGGTACTTGTATGTCCTTGTCGGCCTATGTTTTGACTGTACAAATGATTCTGTCGACCTTATAGGCCCTTATGTCACATGTATAAGTTTCTATATAATGATGCATCGTCCTATGTCGAGTATTCCTTTACATTTTATTCTGGTTATCGCATGACGAACCTTCTGTCCTATTTACCCATGATGGTGTGATAAGAAAGATACATTACGTTGGTACTCAGTTAAGTAAGACCCTCTGATTTGGGTTGTGACAATAAGGCCTTCTAAGGAGCCATCTAAATACTCAATATGTAGCTGTTATTGTAGGCGAACTCTGTAAGAAATAGAAAACTGATCTCATGAACCCCCGAAATCCATAACACGGGCACATATCATATCCTCCAAGATCATAATGGTGCACTTGGACTGCTTGTTTGTCTGGGGTTTGGAATGTTCTACTCAATTCAACTTGTGTTCCTAACTCACGCTACACAACTCTCCAGAAATACAATGTGAAGAGCATGCCTCGATTGGAGATAATGTACACCGGCGCACTATGGAGATGAACAATCTCACGGATATAGAACTGAGCCAGCTACTCTGAAGAATAGGTAGGCACAACCGGAATGTAGTGTGAAGACTTGGTTAGTCTATCCATAATAACCCACATTGCATCAAATATCTTCAAAGTCTGTGGGAGCCCAACGACGAAATCCATGGTAATACGATCCTACTTCCACTATGTAATCTCACGTCTCTGAAGCAAATCGCCCCATCTCTGATACTCGTACTTCACCTGCTGACAACTCAAACACCGAGCTACATACTCAACTATATCTTTCTCCATCCCGATACATCCTGGTGACACCTGGATGAATGGAATACCACGAAGTGTGAGCCTCCTCAAGCATAGACTCATGAAACCCATCAATATTGGGCACACATATCCGGCCCTACATCTGCAACACCCAGTTATCTGTACTAAAAACCTCCTTAGCATCGCCGTGCTGCATTGTTTCCTTAAGGGCTAGCAAATAAGGGTCGTCATACTGACGCGCTCTAATGCGCTCGTACACAGAAGACCGAGAAAATATTTAAGTAAGTGTCATGCCCCAAACTCAGGGTGCGCGTCCGGCGCTCAACCGAGATAACCCGACCAAGCAAGCTTGTACATTACCTTCTACCCGAACTTATTCAAGAATAACAGTAAAATCCAATTCATTAATTAAGCGGTAAGGAGGATCAACTGTGATACAATTACAACATTACCAATTTGACTTTCCCCGTAAGAACATACCACCCGCATTATGTCAATAGAGCCTCTATTAGATACAAAAAGAGTACAATGAAAGTGCCGACAACAAGGCTCCGGCTATACCTCAAAATATGGTGATAAAATGAACAAAATATACATGACCCCAAGTGAAGTGGGGCTCACCAAATCAGCTGGGAAAACAATGTAGTGCTATCATTGATCAGTATCGCCTGTTGTGGAACCACCTGCGACCATTAAATATGCAGCTCCCCCGCCAATAGGGACATTAGTATTGTTGAATAGTACTAGAACATATGACTAAATACTCTCCCAAAGAAACAAGCAGTAATGCAAGTAAAGACAATCATAATATCAGTTAAAGCCTCAAACAATAACCAAATATCAAATTATAGATAAGATAAGTTTTAAATAAATTTCCAAATTTTAAGTTAGGAAATCTTTGGTACTGATATACCACTATTCCCAATTTCGATTACGATTTTCAACATAGTCACCACTATTTGTGCGGCATGGCGTCCGATCACGACCCGATCAGCTAGGACGTCTTATGCGAGACATCAACCCAATCACAATTTTAATTATAATTATAACACAGTCACCACCATGTATGCGACATGGCGTCCGATCACGACCCGATAGGATAGGCCATCTCATACGATACATCAACTAAATCACAATTTCAATTACAATTCTAACACAGTCACTGCTATGTGTGCGGCATGGCATACGATCACGACCTGATCGGGTAGGCCGTCTCATGTGAAACATCACCCTTTTCTATCAATCATCCTGTTTAATATCTCTTTCACATCTCTTCATTTCATTGGCATTAATGGTCACAATTGTATGATTTCTCTTGGCACATTTGCCTTGTTTCATATTTCACATTTCATATTTTGCATTTTGCATTACGTGATTAGTATTTCATGTTTCGTATTTCATGCATACCTTTTTACTTTCAACCATCATCATGGACATTCCAACAACAAGGCATTTCTATTCAAGACATCTAAGCACATATTTGAGCTAATAGGAGTTTTAGGCACATTACGATTTCTTACACAAGCTTTCCTTTGGAACACAACATGAGATCAAGGCATTTAGATATGCAAGCCCTACTGTGAACACATTCTTAAATAGTAGTACAACCTAACAAGAGCATTTGAATTACATATTGATCACAAATGTCTTTTGACACCAACCTATCCAGGTAATCGATTCACAATAAGCAACTCGGGACTTACATGGATATTGGGGGGTTAACTTTTAAGATAAGAGTTTAGCCAACATACCTTACTTGAGCTTCCTTAACTCTAAATGTTCCGAAAATCTTAGCAACTTCAATCTATTTTGGAAAAGTAGCAAATTGAGCCAAAATTAGGAAGATGATCATGGTTCTAGCTCATTTGAGCATTGTATCAAGCACTAGGTGTACTGGCTGAAGACTGAGCAAAAGACTAGGATGGCCCTGATGACCATCCCCTGAATGTTGACCTACCGCCACCAAATAAATTTCCAAAGTTGTCACGGACCGAGCCTTACTGCTACCCTCTCGCTCAAATTTGTTCTTCAACTTACGGTTCTATGTAGCTTGAGCAAATGCTACTATCTTCCCATAGTTCATGTTAGAATTCAAGGCAGCTGTAGCGGCCTCATTAATAACCAAAGGTCTAAGGTCCTGTACAAACTGACGCACTCTAGCCTCCATAGTGGGCAACATGTAAATAACATACTTGGACAGGCACGCAAACTATATATGGTACTCCCACACACGCTTGCTACCCTATTTTAGGTTCTGAAACTCCACAACACGGGCTGTCTTAGTCTCGACGGGCAAAAAATGATCCATGAAAGCATCGGCAAACTCACTCCACCTCGCTGAAGTGCTCCCCGCCTCACGAGAGTCCTCCCACATCTCAAACCAAGAATAGGCCACCCCCTTCAAGAGGTACGAGGCCAACTCCACTCCCTCTTCCTTAGTAGCATGCATAAACCTGAGGGTCTTGTGCATCTCATCGATGGAATCCTGGGGATCCTCCTCATGATCAGTATCCATGAACACTAGAAGATCTAACTGAAGAAACCTGTTAACCTTGGAACCAATAGAGTCCCCTTACTGACTAGAAGAAGTGGGGTCAACATTCGACATCTGGGCCTGGGAAGCCACTATCTGAGCCAACATCAGTATGGCTCCCCTAAGATCCCCATCAGAAAAACCAGGACCGGAAGTTGGGGTTGGAGGTGGAACTGGAATATCAAGTGAAGGATTCGTTGCACCCTCGTCAGGTGTAGGAACTGCTGCACCCTGAGCAGGAATAGTACAACCGGGCAGTGTAGTAATTGAGGGAATATCCTCACCACTTGGGTGTTCACCCATATCATCAATGATAGAATCAACTGCCAATCCTGGGGTAACATCGGCTTCTTGGCCAGTTCTTGCCTTCTTCTTAGGTGTCGTTTACTGAAAGTTAGAGCAATGTACTAGTTAAAGGAGGAACAATCGTACAATCAGCTTTATCGCACGATCAAGAACATCAAAGAAGGGTATTATTCCTAAATGTCCAAGTAGCATCCTAATTATAGATGTGGTTGACAAAACACCAAAAAGAAGGACTCTACTAGACATGGCTTCGAGACATCCTAGGAAACTTTAAAACCTTAGGCTCTGATACCAAGTTTGTCACGCCCCAAACTCGGGGAGCACGACAGCGCTCAACCGAGTGAACCCGGTCAAGCAAGCCTGTTGAATACTTTCTACCCAAACTCCCCTATGATTTAAAGAGAACACGTATATTTGTTAATTAACCAATAAGGAGATCATGTAGACTATACCAAATTCATTACCATTGGTTAATTTATTTAATAAATCTTAAAATGCACACATTCTAATGGTTTGAAGTGGAACAAGTGATCAAAACACAACATAATTTGTTTGACTTTCCCAGCATCCATATACACCCACACTATGTCTACGAAGTCTCTAATAAATACAAAAGGTACAATGATAGTGCCGGCAACAAGGCTCTGGCTATATCTCAAAATATAATGATATAATGAACAAAAGATATATGACCCCGAGTGAAGTGGGGCTCACCAAGTCAGCTGGGAAGAGAGTGTGTCGCTATCACTGATCAGTGCAGCATGCTGTGGAACCACCTGCATCCATGAAAGATGCACTACCCCTAGAAAAAGGAACGTTAGTACTATCGAATAGTACTAGTATATATGACTAAAAACCCTCTCATAAGAACAAACAGTAATGCAAGTTAGGACAATCATGGTATTAGTTAAAGCCTCAAGCAGTTACCAAATATCAAATTAGGAATGAGATAAAGTTTCAAGTAAATTTCCACATTTTAAGTTGGGAGACCTTTAGTACCGATATACGACTTTTCATAGTTTTGATTACAATTTCCAATATAGTCACCACCATGTGTGTGGCATGGCGTCCGATCATGACCCGATCAGCTAGGCCGTCTCATGTGAGACATCATCCTTTTCTATCAATCATCTTGTTTCATATTTCATGCACATCTCTTTATTTTATTGGCACTAATGGTCTCAATTGTATTATTGCTCTTGGAACGTTGGTTGTGTTTCATATTTCACATTTGCGTATTACGTATTTCATATTTCATGCACATCTCTTTATTTTATTGGCACTAATGGTCTCAATTGTATTATTGCTCTTGGAACGTTGGTTGTGTTTCATATTTCACATTTGCGTATTACGTATTTCATATTTCATGCACACCTTTGTACTTTCAACCATCATCATGGACTTTCCAACAACAAGGCATTTTTATTCAAGACATTTAAGCACACATATGAGCAAATATGAGTCTTAGGCGCATTACATTTTCTTACATAATTTTCATTAGCTTTCACTTGAAACGTAACTTGAAGTCAAGGCATTGTATTACATATTGATCACGGATTTCTATTGACACCAGCTTATCCGGGTAATCGATTCACAATAAGCAACTCGGGATTTACATGGATATTGTGGGGTTCAATTTTAAGAGAAGGGTTTAGCCAACATACCTCAATTGAGATTCTTTAGACTCTAAAAGCTTCCGACATTCTTAGCAACTTCGATTTATTTTAGAAATGTAACAAATTGAACCAAAATTAGGAAAATGATCACGGTTCTAGTTCATTTGAGCATTTTATCAAACACTAGGTGCATATTATAGTTTCAAGGTCCTTTTATGGAGGATTCCATCTTCCCACAACCCATGCTTTGCCATTTTTGGGTCAACAATCTCTCTACATACCTTGATAACACATGCATGCAAAATAAACAACTCCCATACCCATGAATTATCTTACTAATTGCCCATTACTAGTTAAATTTCAAAATTAAGGGTTAGGGTGTAAAAGCTTACCTCTAGGATGAAGACCTAGTGTTCTTTCATTACTAATCTTCCATGATTTGAGTAAGAATTTGTGGATGAAGCATGGGTACTCCTTTTTTCACTTTATGACAATCCCTCTCTCCAGAAATAAATGTTTCCCTCCTTTTAAATGGCCCATAAGGGTGTTTTATTAGAATGGGGTTGGGTTCAAAAATTAGAAAATTAGGAGCCCTGGCACAGGTTTGCGGTCATATGCAACCGTATAATGCTTTTGCGGTCTGCAAAATGGCCCTCCGGAACTGGGCACCACTGCCTGGGTATGTAGTTGTTTTGCGGCCCACAGACCGGTTATGCGATCGTATAATGCGCCGCAGAACTTCCCACAAAAATATCTCCATGTCGGTTCTGCAATCGATGTACGACTTGCAAAATCGTTTTGCAGTCGCATAATTGGCCACGAAATGCAGCGCATAGTGGGCCGCATAAATGCTTTTTTCTTCAAAGCATTTTCCTTCAACTGCCTAGTGCACTATTTAACCCAAAAGGTCCGTACCGTGGCTATCATTAACATATACACCTACCTCAGAACCATGAAACCCTGGGTTTTAGGTAAACATTTATGGGGCCTTACAAATACAATGGTTTATGGGCTAGTGGACGACGTGGTTTATGCTAGGATCTCTTGCGGTGATCTTTGGTTTAGGATCATAGTGTACCGGCAAGGAGAATTGTTAACTTGAAGCAAGTTAAGGAGGATTCAAAGAAATTGGCTAGCTTGGTAGTGTAGGGTCACCATAGTAATAAAGGTAATTGGTTCCTTTGGTGTGGTGATGATTTACTGGTATTTGGTGCCAATACACTTGGTTTTGATGGCTTGCGTGACTTGGTTAAGTTGGGAAAATTCATNTAGTTAAATTTCAAAATTAAGGGTTAGGGTGTAAAAGCTTACCTCTAGGATGAAGACCTAGTGTTCTTTCATTACTAATCTTCCATGATTTGAGTAAGAATTTGTGGATGAAGCATGGGAACTCCTTTTTTCACTTTATGACAATCCCTCTCTCCAGAAATAAATGTTTCCCTCCTTTTAAATGACCCATAAGGGTGTTTTATTAGAATGGGGTTGGGTTCAAAAATTAGAAAATTAGGAGCCCTGGCACAGGTTTGCGGTCATATGCAACCGTATAATGCTTTTGCGGTCTGCAAAATGGCCCTCCGGAACTGGGCACCACTGCCTGGGTATGTAGTTGTTTTGCGGCCCACAGACCGGTTATGCGATCGTATAATGCGCCGCAGAACTTCCCACAAAAATATCTCCATGTCGGTTCTGCAATCGATGTACGACTTGCAAAATCGTTTTGCAGTCGCATAATTGGCCACGAAATGCAGCGCATAGTGGGCCGCATAAATGCTTTTTTCTTCAAAGCATTTTCCTTCAACTGCCTAGTGCACTATTTAACCCAAAAGGTCCGTACCGTGGCTATCATTAACATATACACCTACCTCAGAACCATGAAACCCTGGGTTTTAGGTAAACATTTATGGGGCCTTACAAATACAATGGTTTATGGGCTAGTGGACGACGTGGTTTATGCTAGGATCTCTTGCGGTGATCTTTGGTTTAGGATCATAGTGTACCGGCAAGGAGAATTGTTAACTTGAGGCAAGTTAAGGAGGATTCAAAGAAATTGGCTAGCTTGGTAGTGTAGGGTCACCATAGTAATAAAGGTAATTGGTTCCTTTGGTGTGGTGATGATTTACTGGTATTTTGTGCCAATACACTTGGTTTTGATGGCTTTCGTGACTTGGTTAAGTTGGGAAAATTCAGTTATGATTTCTTAGTTATGTGTGGACGGGTTTCAAATAGTTCTTGATAGTGTCGAGGACGGCTTGGGCTGGATGTCTGCCAGCGGCATAAGGAACATTTTGCGTGTTATGATTTTTCTCATGTATGGGGTCACGAGGTTTAGATAGCATGGATGGTTTCAGATGTTTAGAACAATGCTAGCTTTATCTGATACCACCTAAGAAGGGTGCACACTCCATAAGGTGCATTGTGATTTGACTTGCAGATGCCTGACATGTATTACGCTAATGGCCCGATTGATTGAATACTAATGTTCCGATTTATCTATGTGGTAATAAGGAATTATGGAAGTATTTCTCGTGGAATGATTGTGTATGATGAATATGTCAGTAATTTGAATAATGTAGTTGGGATCGGGAGATTATGGTATTCTAGGGATTTGAAGACGAAGATGATTCTCAAAGGCATGTGTTATAGAACGATTATTGTGCAAATTCCAGAGGTTATCTACCTATTTTGGAAGGATCAGAAATGATTTGGAGGCCATTGGTGGGCCTAATGAAAATGTATATTCTACATCAGGTTGGATTTGTCTACCCAATACAGTTATTGTAGAGGGATGTGTTATCAGTTGGAGTGGATCTTATTCGTGTTCTGATATGTTCCATGTGTTACTCTCATATGCTATGATGAGTTTTGATCTATTTATTACTTTTACCTGATTTGATTCTGTTGGGGGCTTGTGGCGCAATTCGAGCAAGATGATTCTCGGGGTGTTGAATAGTTGATTGCGCCTTGGTTGTGGTCTTTCTATTTGTGGTACATTATGCTATCCATTTTTCATGACTGGTTGATTTGATGGAAGGTTATGAGTTTCTGTGTATTTCTTTTATCATTGGTTGTGTTTGAAGATTTGGAACAAGGTTTTTATTGATAGAATGTTAGATATCGGTACAATATTTGCTATTTGAATGAATATTGTGGTCGGAAGCTATGGTTATGTGTATCTTAGTTATGTGGAATATCATTTGAATACACTTGGGATATGGTTACGACTTGATGCAGCTTAATACTGACTTATACAGCATATAGATGCGAGAATCGTGTCTCATAATTAATTTTGGAAGTAGGAGATTAGGCTCTAAGGGTTATGAGCTAATGTTAAGGTAATGATCATCAGTTAGATTGTGTTGTCAGACTTATAAAGATTAGGATGAAGTGAGATCACCCATGGGTATGGGCATAGTAGGTTTATATAGTGACTTGACGACTTTGGGACGATTCTTCGCACATTCGAGGATCAACACATGTTTAAGTAGGGGAGAATGTATTGACCCCACAATTTGTTATGAGCATTTGTATTCAGTTAGGTGGTTTGAGGTCATGAGTAGAAATGTATGGTGTATTATGATTTGTGTGTATCATTTGTTTTGGTTCCTCAGCAATTCGTGATTGATTTGGAAGAATGATTCTCAACTAGGAATCTTTAAGTTGGAAGAGTTGACCGAGCTTGAATTTTGTGTATTTGACCTCGGGAAGGAGTTTGTATTATTCCAATAGGGCCATATGGTAATTTTGGACTTAAGCATATGCCCGGAATTGGATTAGGAGGTTTCTAGGCTGATTTGGTACTTTTGGCGAAAGTTGACAATTTGAAGGTTTAGAATTTTCCTAAATTTCAATGGTTTGACTTTATGTATATCGGGATCGGATTTTGGTTTTGTGACTTTGTACAACTCCATTTTTACATATGGAACATGTATGCAACATTTGGTGTCATTCCGAGTTTGTTTAATAGGGATTAGAAGTATGTTGTCTCTTTGCAATTCTAAAGTTTCATTGTAATTTTCGTGTGTTCTAGTGTCTGATTCATGGTATTTGACGTTATTTGGGTATTTTGATCTCGCAAGTGAGTTCGTATGATGATTTTGTAGTTGTTCAAATGGTTGGAGTGGAGCCCTGAGGGCTCGAGTGAGTTTTGGACGCGTCCCGGATAGTTTGAGAGAAGTTAGGATTATTACAGGTGTTCTGTTCTCGCATTTGCTAGGAAATGGTTGCATTTGCGATCACCGCATTTATGAGATCCTGCTCGCTTTTGCGATGTTGCACTAGGGGACCAACTTTTGCAATATCAGAACAAATATCACATTTGTGATGGATTCTGTGATCTACTATGCGAACCCCTGATCGCATTTGTAATGGGGAGCTGGGACTAGAGCAGGTCGCTTTTGCGATTGCTTTCTCGCACTTGCGAGCCTACAAGGTTTGCATTTCCGGACCAGTTGTCGCATTTGCAATAGGCTCAGGGTTGGGGTAGGCTTTGCATTTTCGACACTTGTGTCACATTTGTGAACCTCTTATCGCAAATGCGACATATGCAGCTGATTATATGTAGTGTATTTCGGGACATAGCTTCATTCACCACATTTTTGAGCCTTAAACTCGGTGGAAGGCTATTTGGAAGAGTCATTTCATACAAACTATTGGGTACGTGATTTTGATCCTTTTTTATTACATAACATGATTATTTAGGAGATTTAACATCTAATCCATGGAATTTGAAGAGAAGTTTTGGAAACTTTGGTCAACAACAACCTAGTAAAATCCCACAGATGGGGTCTGGGAGGTTAGAATGTACTTAGACCTTACCACTACCCCAAAGAGGTAGAGATGCTATTTCTATAAGACCCTCAAATTAATAAGACGAAAATAGACAACAGAGTCTGTGACAGCAACAAATATCAGAAAAATAATATAAGCATCCTAGAAAAAAGAAAATAGATTGAAAAGTAATAACAACCAGTAATAACGCCACAGTACAGTAAAAAAATGGAAAGATAGTGCGGAGATAACATACACCAATCCCTCCTTCGGAACGAATGAAAAAAATTCTCAACTCCTTCCTAACCTTCAAACCTAGTGCTCGACCTCCACACCATCCTATAAAGAGCCATGTCCTCGAAAATTTGAAGTCGAGTCGTGTCCTGCCTGTTTACTTCACCCCAATACTTCTTAGTCCTCCCTCTACCTCTTCTCATAACCGCGAAAGCCAACCACTCAAACCTCATAACCGGATCATCTTGGCTTCTCATCCACACGTGCCCGAACCATCTAACCCTCACTTCCTGCATCTTGTCACATATGGGAGCCATGCCCAACTTCTCCTGAAGATCTTCATTCCTAATATTATCCAATCTAGTGTGCCCACACATACATCAGAACATCCTCATCTCTGCTACTTTCATATTCTTGATATAGGAATTATTGATTGGACAACACTCTACCCCATAATATATGGCCAGTCTAGCCATCTCTCTGTAGAACTTGCCCTTAAGTTTCAGTGGCACATTCTTGTCACACAGTACTGTAGAAGATAACATTCATTTCATCCACCCCACCCTTATACCATGCGTGACATCCTCATCTATCTCTCCACTCCCCTGGATAATTGACCCAAGGTATTTGAAACTACCTCCCTTCGAGATGACCTGTGAGTTAATCCTCACATCCAAGTCTGTTTCTCACGTCACGTCGCTGAAGTTGCATTCCAGATATTGACTCTTAGTCCTACTCAACTTCAAATCTTTAGACTTGAGGGTCTGTCTCTAAACCTCCAACCTCTCGTTAACGCTGCCTATTATCTCATCAATCAGAACTATATTATCAGCAAACAACATACACCAAGGCACCTCCTCTTCAATATATGATGTAATAAGCTCACAGGTTTACAAGACTCAGAGGGTCTTCCCTGTGTACTACAAGGAAAGACTAGCTGAGGAATTAAGGAAGAAAGCTGCAACCTAAGCATGGTAACTTGAAGAAGAAATGATCTTGTAACAACAGTCTCACTACAACATTGGATGCACTCCATAAGAAAGTAGCACCTATCGTGACTAATGAACGGAAGTCAAAAGTGATATTTGAAATCATATGAGTTACAAGGAATTCTAGTATTCACGGGCATTAAGACAAGCTAAGTATCCATGAAGCAAATAGAAGAACGACCAGGAAAAGTAATTGCTTACATTGAAAGACAACAGAGAAGGCAGAGAAGGAAGTATATGGTTCTAGCAAGTTAAAGGAAGGTTGCGAGTAGTATGAATAGATATGTGTAGGTCGCAAGCTAAAGTATGGTAGAGCAACAGGGTTTTAGATAGATAGGAGTAAGGATTAGAAAAGATGAGTGAGAAGGTGACAAGAATATGTAAGGTATCGGGATTAAGCCCATCAAAACCAGAGAGTTGACGGCTTCCTTCAGTTATAAAAAGCTCAGTATAGCCTGAATGAACTCAGAGGAGTCTAAGACTAGGAGCAATTAAAAAGATGACACATTACCGTTGTAGTAGTATAAGGGTGTAATTTTGATAGATAAGAGGATGACATTTATGTCTTTGATTGAATAATGATTTAAAGAAAAGGGATATCATGAATTTCTAAGATTAGAATACCCCCATATAAGATGAATCACATTGACATGCTATGAACTAAGGTTATTGAGGGATAGTATCGTCCTTAGGTGGATCAGGCAAATCACTTCAAATGTTCCCCGATGCGACTTGTACCCTAGTAATAATGTATTATGTAAGAGGTTTCAAGTTATTAGTGGTTAATTATGGATCAACATTAAGCTGAATCAACAATGGATGGATAAAAGTTACAAAGTATGAGATGAGATTAGGCCATCATTCTTAAGATGAACAATAATGAGGAAGCACTCAAGGAATTAGATTTATACATATAGGATAAGCTGAGAGAGAGAGTAAGNTAACCTGGAGTTGGGTAGTAGATCTCGGTAATAATAAACTGAAGTAAGTGTTATGGTATAGTATAACCTACCTAGATTTAGTAAAGCCACAAGCATAGATAACCGAGGCTATGAAACAAGATATAGAAATAGTCGTAAGTTCGACAAAGTACCAAGAAAAGGACTTTAGTAAACCTATCGATGCCTAGAAGGATAGCTTGTCATAGTTCTATACATGTTCATAGAGTGCAGCCTAGAGATTGGCTAAAGGCTAAAGGAAAAAGAAAAGAAGGGTCACATAGTCACACATACAAGGACAAAGTCGTACAGGTTTCATGATAGAAGGTAACAATAGTTACGAGATTGGATGAATTCCGACCACAAGTCGGGGTATGAGAAAGAGGCGTAAAGGTGGGAATGCCCTGGCCTTCGGATTTATTACCAGAACAGTTGCATTGATGGCAAGGACAATATTAAAGTATTCGTAAGAGCTATAGGTTATGATACCGATAAGCTCATAAGTCAACATTCGAAGATGAATGTTACAAAGGGGGAAATGATGTTACACCCCATGTTTTCATACGTGACTGTACATCGTAAGTCAATTCATGTAAGCTAAAAAATGAGGTTATATTTGAGAGTACATAAAGTAAGTTAATCATGTTACCTTG
>AWOL01S0026077.1:0-30761 GCA_000715115.1 Nicotiana otophora | reverse complement strand
TATCATGTTGTCATATTGCATATAAGTGTAAACTCAAAGCTAGACATGAATTAGCAAATATATACTGACATAAGAATTTAAAAGTAAAGCTTACTGGACCAAAAAAAAATTTGACTAACTCTGGTTGAAAGAAGATAAAATTCGATTAAAGCACATAATCTCAGTTGGTTAGAGCATCGTGCTGATAACGTGTTATGAAATAAAAGCAATTTAGTAAAACATGAACAAGAACAAGTTATGAAATAAAAGCAATTTAGTAAAACATGAACAAGAAATGGAGATAGAGAGAAGGAAGAGTATTTCTTCTTCAATTATGTGTATTTTCCTATCTATTACAAGGCCTTTATATAGGCATGAAAAGTGAAGAAAAATATGTCATTGAATATGTCATTAAGCATTAAAATATGTCATTGAATATGTCATTAAGCATTTGAAAAGATCATGAAGGAAGAGTAGACATCCATCATAATTTAATTTTTCTTATAACATCTTTTACATTATTTGAAAAGATAACTACATATAGGGGTTTATAAAGGTGAAATTTATAACTTAAGGGTTTGTTTGGAAAGTCACTAGACTAGAATTGGTATAATTAGTAAGGTAGTGAGATGACGCAGGGAAAGGGATAATAAGAAAATTTGATACCTAAAGCAAGTTGGCAGAACAAAATGAATAATTTGAGTATTATAGTAATATAAATTTAAATTTCACTAAAGACAAACAAAACATTATATGAGCTTTTTTTCATTTGTCTAATCATTGACTCGGACAATGATACCCACCTTGTGTTTTCAACGACCATCAAATTGACCAATGTTCTTAATTTTCACTATCCTTAATACAAATCTAACCGAAAATCGCCACCAAATCGAAAAGTCAAATCGAATCGATTAAAAAATCTAATTAGATTTGGTTTAATTTGATTTGGTATTGCGTAAAAAAATTCGAACCAAACGGACATATAAATATATAATTTTTTATATTTAATTTTAAGACTTTATATAGAATTTTATTTAAAAGATATCTAGAAATATTTGAGATCCTCTCATGTGATATAATATTTAATAGAACTATAAAGTGCATTTATTTTTATTTACTTTAAATAATAGATTGTATCAATTTCTTATTATGTGTTATTGAAATGCGTCAATTATCTCATTGTTCTTTCATATTCATATGTCAAGATTTATTATGTGTTTTTCGAATTTGAAATGGTGTTTCGATAATCTAAAATTACTCATATCATTATTTACGTATCATATTGATTTTTATGTTTAATTATTAAATTTGGTTAACCTTGAAAGCGTACATCAACAAAAAATTATTGATAGACGACTAAGAAAATAAACTATTATGTGTTACTAAAAAAACATTCTCCCGTAAGATCACTTTAATAGTCATATATTTCTTATTGTTTTTAAAATTTTTAGTAAACATATATTCACTTATCAAAATTTTATCTATAACTTTAATAATGCAAGATTGAAATAATATTCATGTAACAAAAAACCTGAAATACCCGAGACAAATTCGAACCAATCTAAATCGATATAATTGGTTTGGTTTGGTTTTGATAAAATCCGAACCAATCCCGTCCATGTACACCCTAAAATGCAGCTACATTAAACACTTACTACGGCGTCGTTTTATCTTCCCCACCCCCAAATTCCTAAACCCCCCAACTCTTGCCATCTTTTTCACTAAAACGAAAAAATTCCACTTCCTTCGTCACCAAAAATGGAGTTTCTCTTCAATCCAAACCTGCAATTCTACTAACGTTCCAGAAATTAACTTGAATTAGGTTTTTTTTAATTGACAGTGCCTATGGCTTCTGAAGAAATGGGCCTGGTTTCGACCCGACGAGTGGAAAATGGACTCAATTCACACTCACAGCTCGTTTTCCATGAAACCTTCAGCTGCGGCCCACCACCACCTCCTCGTCGCTGCGCCGCCGCCGTTAGCGGTGATCCGGGCCCCAAAACGACCCGAGAACTTACCGGATTCATCGACAAGTACGATAATAACCATCACCACCATTACTTCACTCATCAACAGCAAGCTGCTGATTTTCGCCGTCAAATGTTCGCCGACGACCGCGGTGGCGATGGATCAGAGGATGATGACCTGGATGATGACGAGGATGATGGTGATAATGATGATGAAAATGAAGCTGAAGGCATCGTTATAGTTGAAGATAGTAATACTACTACTACTACTACTACTAATAATAACAGTGATAAAGTTAATAATAACTGTAGTAGTAAAATTGGCTGTGAAAAACCAAAAACCCTTTCTGCATTTGGTAAGTGTTTTTTGACAATTTCTTATATTTCCTAGTTTGTTTTTCTAGACTCGACTTGTTTCGGATTGATGCGTAGTTGACTATTGATTTATTGATATGTTGAATAAGGCGCTAAGGAATCAGGAAATGAGGGCAACATAGACGCGAGAAATGCAGTGACAATTGCTAGTGTTGATGGGGAGGTGTATTATAATAGTCAGTATTTGCAGGGAGGGGAAGGGTCAAATGCAGGGCCGAAGGAAATGGGGTTTGAGAATGGGTGTGGGTTTAGTGGGAGAAAGGAAGGCTGTTATTCAAGTGAATCAGGAGAGTCTTTGAGAGCTATTCTCTCCGATCCAATTATGTAAGTTTCTTGTCGTGTACCCCCTTCATCCAATTTATGTGATAATGTTTGACTGGCACGGAGTTTAAGAAAAAAGAAAGAAAGAGTTTTGAAACTTGTGGCAAAAATAAGTTATAGACATTGGTGTGAGTATAAAATGAAAAGTTTAAAGTTAAATTGTTTCTAAATATAGAATGTATCACTCTTTTGGGACAACCTAAAAAGGAACGAGTACCACATAAATTGGGTCAGAGAGAGTAATCTGCTTTGCCTGTTCGCTTGTTTTTCTGGTTTAGCTGCTTGGCTTTCTATATCTTAAGTAAAGCATAAATTGTGTTTTGACCCTAGTTTTTCTTGAAAAGGCAAGTTAGTTAGTATTGGAATGAAATGGGCTAAATGGAGGAATTGAATATAGAGGATCCTTATAGATGGCCTCAATCAATTTTGGATTGTGATGCAGATGATTGATATTGATAAATTTGATGTTAATAATATTATTAAATGTTGTTTGCTTTCTTGGAGCTCTTAGTTTAGACATCGGACAAAGACAATTAGGATGATCTGACATGTTAATATATTTGCAAGGTCAAATGACAACTGGTGTAAACGAGCAACTAGCAGTTATATGCTAGAGGTTGCATTTAGGCGAATGCATTAAGCTGCAGCTATGTGAATGCAAGTAAAAGTAAATCCTGTAGGAGAGCATATTGTTTTAGCTTTAATCAAGTGTGATCTTGCTTGAGAATAAAAGAGTATAAATGCTATCTCTAATGCTAGCTCTAGTTTCTCAGTTATACTATAGGTGTGCTCTGCTACTTCCTTTCTAGTTATAGGAAGAAAAGAAAGGGGCATTTGGTGGGATGAAATAACTTCTTGAATTTTACCTAGATGACTCTTGTAAGTTTTTTCCGAATCTGGGATGGTTGTCATTTTGCCAAACCAACAAAAAAGAAACATAAATTGCACCCAAGGGTGTGGCCTAGTGGTCAACGAATCGGATGCAAACCTTGGAGACCAGGGTCAAATTCTAGTAGGGACAAAAAACACTAGGTGATTTTGCCTAAGTACTAGTGAATAGAGTTATCCGATACCTATGCTGGTGGGAAGTAGTAGGTACCCAGTGAAATAGTCGAGGTGCGGAAATTTAACGGTAGATTGAATGTTACTCCCTCCATTTCATTTTTTTGTGAACCTGTTTGATTGAGCACAGAGTTTAAGAAAGAAAGACTTTTGGAACTTGTAGCCATGACGTTTCTGTGGCTATATAATCATGACATTAAGGGTAAAATGAAAACTTCTAGTTAAATTGTTTCTAAATATAAAAGGATGTTTTTTAAACAAACTAAAAAGCAAAAAGAAAAAAGTGTCACATAAAATGAAAAAAAAGGAGTATGTTGTTAGCTTATGCAAGTTCCCCCCTGATTTTCATTAAAAAAGTCTTCCGAATCCCCATTAGTCAACAAAATGTGCTCTTTTTGGAAAATGGCTGAGGCGTGCTTTTACTTTTTCATTCTTCTAATATTTAAGGGATCTTATCTGTTCTGAGTTATCCAATGATGATGCTTATAGTAGAGGTTGAAATAATATTATGATTATTTGCTTATGTAGTTAGGTGGTTTCTTTCCATATTTGTATTTACCGTTGTTGGTTCATGCATTATTTTATTTGTCCTAACTTAACAACACATGCTCTTGTAGTCTCTTTCTATATGTTATTTGCTGTTCCAGATATTATTTTATCCATCTGGTTACTTGCATCCACACTTGACATTGCGCTGTCAATTTCAGGGGAGCGCTCATGGATGATGCAATGATATTGCCTTGTGGGCATTCCTTTGGTAGTGGTGGAGTGCAGCATGTGATTAGAATGGTATGTCCTCTGGGAACAATTTATTACCAACTTTCATATATACTCGATATTAATTGCATTTGCATCTAAACTTCTTTATATCTCTTTCCTTTGAGGATTTTGATATTCAATGCTGCTTAATCAACAAATTCTGTTTCAAGATGCATTAGATAGAGAGACTGACAGCCTTATTGGCATAATAGGAGAAAGTATGTTCCTGAATTTGGGGTTTGGCTGTGGTTTTTATGCTTTTTTGATTTAAGTAAGCATCTTTTGAAAAACTTCTCTCCGCTTTCAGTTTAGGGGAACTGCACTGCATTTGATTACATAGTGTGATAACCAAGAAAATACTAATATTCTTATTGGTTGGAGAGAGATGCAAATGGCAAAATCAGATGCAAATGCCTTTAATTTAAGATTTGAAATTTATAGGACCAACTGTTCTGAAACCATAGCACCTCCAAAAGCTGTATATGGACATTGCATGCTTATTCAATTAAATCTCTCGTCCCTCCTGTCAAACAAAAATAGTTTCAGTAATCCTCTGTTTGCACTATCATCTGATGTTGCTGCACAAAATATTTATGAATCTAAGTGTTTATCTTTTTACCGTAGCAGGTCTAGTTATGACATTTGTTGATATCTAATGAATGTATGTATTCACATAAATGCAAGAGACGAAATTTTTATTGGTCTTTTCTCCTTTCGTTAAAAGTTAGTTTTTCCTTTCACATTTGCAATAGGAAGTTGTCTTCTCGCATTTAAGTTGGCTACAAGGTCCTAGAAAGAGAATATGAATATGTGGGACTAAAAATTCACGTGTGCCACTGGACTAGTGCTAAAATAAGTTTCTAATTAGCCTTTATGGTGTAATTGCAGAAAGCTTGCTATATCTGTTCACACGTGGTGTCTGAAGATTCAGTGGCGCCAAATTTATGTAAGTATATGTTCTGTACTTATGGTAGATTTAGTATACCATTTCCTCTGGTTTCTCTAATATTTGATGATCTGTCTGGTGAATGCCAATACATATTCAAATGTCTGCTGCCGTATAAGGGATATTGCTAGAGGTGTTCATAATTCGGTTAGGGATATTGCTAGGGGATATTTGAATCAGCGCAGACTTAACTAAAGATAGTGCATAATGGAAGAAAAAGATCCATGTAGGTGATACCTACTAGTTGGAATATAGGTTTTAGTCATATTAGTACGCTTTTCTAGGAGTAGTTTGACCTTATCATAGATTGATATGCAAATGAAAATATAGAAACTTTTAATATTTTTATTATTATTACCATCTTTATGTATATTTTTCTTATTTTTCGCTTTTATTTATTTGATATGATGAAGAAACATTGTCAGTGAGGATTCATATAGCCGACCCAACTTATTTGAGACTGAGGCGTAATTGTTGTTATGTTTAACCAAAATACCTTACCGAACCAAAAATCTCGGTCTTTTGGTTTTGGTAATTCGGTTCGGTGTTTGGTTTGGTCTCTAAAAGTTCAGCAATTCAGTTTGGTTTTCAGTTTTCTCCATAAATTATTGAATATACTGAAATACCAAACTTTTATGTATTTAAGTTTTAAATGTATATATGAATTGCTTTAATGATATAATTTATTATTTTAAAATTTTATAATTATTTGAATTTATCATTAAAGTTTTATAATTATTTTGAATATATATATATATATTGATTTATATAATTATTTATTTCAAAGTTATGTTATTTTAGAGGCTCAATCAAAAGCCAAAACCAATCCAAAAAGAATTTTTTTGAACAAAACCGAATTTATTTCCGTTTTCAATTTTAATGGACGGAAAGTCCAAAAAACTGAACTGAACTGACCAATGAACCACTCCTAGATATTGCCATTCTTTTAAGTTCATTTTTCATAACATAGGTTGCAAGGATTGGAACATAACATAGGCTGCAAGCATTGCAGGAAACCATTTACTAGACCTACCAGTTACAATGAGTTATAAGCATTTCTTGTGCTGAAAAGTACTCATATATTCTTATAGCTTTGTTGCCAGGATCATTGAGGATCTTCAAGCACATGTATGGACCATTTTCAAAATACAACCAATGGGTTTTGGTGGATAGATGGATCGTTAAAAACCCATGTGATTGAACCTTTAGCGCTATTATGTACCTTGAAACCCAAAGCATCCTCACAAGCCTTCATGCAAGTTTCTTGAGAGCAAGTTTGTGGAACTATCCATCACTGCATGACCCTATGAGTACATGGCTTGAAGGTTCAGAGCGATGGCATATTTTGTGACCCTCTTTAAGACATTGCTTTTTCCTCTAATTTAGAATACTCATTTCCTATTTTAGCCTATTATTTTAAGTTAATTCCACTGACCTTCAATAACCACTTTGACCGTTCATCTGTAGACATCTCACCCTAGCTTCCGATAAATCGACTTGTCCTCAGACATCCTTTAGAATCAGTGAATCACCTCACATGCTTCTTAGTGTGCACATCTAATGTTTCCACATTTGGAATGCGCACTTCTACCTTTATAAAAAAGACAAAAACTAAGTCTTCTTTCTCGATCACAGTATAGAAAAGAAAATCATTCCTTCGTCATGCTTTCTATCTCACTACTTTCGCATATTAAACTGCTTAGTCTATTTCTGAACCACCATTGCTCCAGTGTCCATTCTATGTCATCTCTATCATTTTCACTTCTTCTGGCAAAGGCAACTCTATTCTTTTGATTTCCAAACTAGAGGCAGCTAACTTAATTTCTCATAGCAGACTGAGGATATCTAATTAACAACCCACATGTTTTGGCTGTAGCTTCAAATCTAAGTTACTCGGACTTGGGTGCGGGTGTCGATACAGGTGCGGATCTAGAAGTCAGATTCTTCATGATCTATATTTTAAGATTTGGGAATACGGATCCAGGTACGAATACGGGTATGGGGATTCGGCTAAAAATAATTCAAATATCTAAAAATAGAGTTATAAAAATATGTCTAAATTATTCAGCTAAAAAAAAATATGTCTAAATTATGAGACATTATGTGAAGAACTTACAAGGTATTCCGAGAAGGACAAAATATTGATAAGAGGAGAATTCGAGAAGGAGATAAAAGGAAAAGGACTGACATAGAAATTTCTATATACAAGGTATAAACCATTTTCTTCAATTTCATCCTAGCACTATTGTATCTGTCCGATTTTCTCCATCGATTTTGGTCAAAATACCCAAAATTGGTTGACCAGATTCAATACGGATCCCACACCTACGTCGTATCGACATGGGTGTGGCACCGAAAGTGAAGAGTCCTTATTTAGAGTTAGAAGGGCTTCGAAACTCGTTGCATTAACTTGTCAAAAAGTAAGTCTGCATTAAATCAACTGGATAAATTTCTTTGCTAACGCCCTGGGGCTTTGGTCTGATGGTAAGAGCACAACTCATGACGTGTGAGTTAGGCACATGTCACTAGTTTGAACCTTGCCAGCAAAAGCTTGATATTTAAACTGAAAAGGTAGAGGAACAACCCCATTATCCATCGAGTTTCGTACCGCGTGCCACTGGCCCTCGAGGATCTCTTGATTATAAAAGAAATCTTCTCTAACATCAGAAAGTATTGGCTCTATCATATTCATAAATGTGTGACCCCAGTTTTACACTATATTTGAACTTCTAGTCAAACCTGTCCGCACTTGGAAGAACATAGATTGAAGGGTCTTTATGTGCTTCACTGGTCCTTTATGCATTTTAAAGGTGTGAAATGAGGCTAAGAGTTAGGTCATATAGTCCTATTTTTCTCTGTTCTTTCTGATGATTTCTATTTGCATTTCCATATTTCTATAGCTCTTCGAGCTGCAGTTCAAGCTTTCCGTCGAGAAGAGGAATCACAGCTTAATCGTTCTTTCAAAAGAAGAAAGGAGAGATATGACCAGGTTTGCCACTTTCAATTTTTTTTTTTTACCTATACCACGACCTGAAATTAGGTGGAAATAATGTTAGAAGTTGTTTAATTTGGATTTAAGATAAAAAGAAAAATCAGGGAGAGTTACATTTGATTGTCCTTGTGCTCAGAAGCCTGACTTTACCTTAAGGCCTTAATATCATATCATGATGCAGGATAGAGGGACCTTTGGTGATTCACCGCTCTCGGATCATCTAAGAGGAAGAGGCGTTCAGTTTCCATTTGCTGTCACAGACAGGGTTATTATAAAGGTTCTTCCAGTAATATCTGAATTTCAATTACATTTCCAGATTGGTTGTGAATGGAGTATCTAATTGAAATTGTTGATCAAATAGGGCAACAAAAGGACACCTCAGCGTTTTGTGGGTCGTGAGGCTGTTGTTACCACTCAGTGCTTGAATGGATGGTACATCTCATTCTTTGCATCATTTAGTTTTTCAAATTTCATTACATCCTTTTTTACCTCTCAAAGCGATTCACCATAATTTGTAAAAAGTCCATTAAAATATCCTTTGTGCTTAGGCTCTCAACATTTGAGTTCTATATATCTGTTAAGCCTAAAAGGTTATAATCTTCATAAATCTGGACTTCTCTCGCCCTTGGGGCTTTAGTTCACTGGTAAGACGTAGCATAATGTGTGGGTCGAGTTCGAACTTTGCCACAGAAAAAACTCTAGTATTTAAGCGGAGAAGGTGGACGATTGGGCCCATTATTCATCGAGTTCGGATCTTGCGCCACCTGATCCTCGAGAATTTCTCAGTTATTAAAAAACACTCTACACTTTTCTAGCACATAGCTCAGTAAGTGGTATGCCCTTTGAATTTTAAAATGCTTTAGTGCCAGTCAGACATGCGGGGGTTAACATATTTCATTATATTGCATCCAGATCTCTGACCTTTGAAATGCTTACTTTGTGTAAGTAGTTTATTAAAAGAATTCTTCAGTCACTTAGGTTTTTCGGCCTTATTATATAAAGAAAAAGAAGAAATGTTAATCTTATGTTTGTTGCACTTTGCTAATCCCTTCGAACTTTTTGTCTCAAATGGTCTTCATTGAACTTTGTCAGAGAGGCTTCTGAGTTTTGCCTTTCGACCTAATGATATGGTATTCATTTTAAGTGCACTGCTGAATCCAACTTATTCAACTTTTTCGTTTTTCCCTTTTTTTTCTTTGTGGAGTATATCTGGATTTTACATCTATATAATTGACATCGCGATTTGACTTCTCATCATCTTGCAGTATCTGATAAAATTCTTCAAGTACATGTCTAATGGTGTTCTGTATTATGAGGAAGACGGAGTCCTAGGTTCAACCTTTCTTAACACTGAGAAATTATTACCTCTTATTGTGAATGTGTCGTATTCCTTATGCCACGCTTAATAAACACTGCTCAAGATGTTCTTAAAGATTCCAACTTCTAATGCCTCACTGTACCTATGAGGACTGACTCCTTATTTGAATGTACAACTTGTGCAGGTATGTTGTAAAGACACTAGACAATGCTGAGAGTGTAAAGTTGCAATATCGCTCCCTAGCGAAGGTTTCAGGTAACTTATCAATCCAGCCAATATCAAGTAAGACGGCAGCCAATTGGCTGTAGAGTTATATTCAGTAGAATGATCATAACTCTCTCGTCCTAACCTACTGCACATATGCCACTTTTGATACATATAGTCTAACTAGCGACAAGCATGAGTTCTTTCAGCTGTAATCTTGATCTTGTATCTGTTCCACGCGATTCTCAGGCATAGGTGTTGTATATTATAAAGGTTGTCTTGTAGCACTACAGCCTTGAGATGTAATCAGAGATATGAATTATAGAGCGACACTTGTTTAAAATAAATGAATTATACGGAGTCATTTCCACAGGACTTTGTACTGACTGGACATTTCAGAAATATGAAGATTAAAAGTAAGCCATATGCTCTGAAGTAAATCATATTCTCCTATCTGCATTACCTTCTGAAGCTCATAATATCGGTTCTGTGCATATGATAATAGAAGCCAAACATGATTTGGTTGAATTTGGAACATGGTTCTTATCAACAATCTTAAGTGATGCTGGGGCAAGCTAGCCAGGTAGCAATACATTAAATAATCTTACTAGTGCGAACATCAATGTTTCCATTTTGTTTTTCTCTCATAACCATATTGCAATTCAAATTGTAATCTCTTGACCACGGAACTGTTCAGCTATTGTAGATATCGAGGTCACAAGAATGATTTTTTACTGCTCAATTTTTTCTGTCTCTTTACAACCAACAACTTTTAAACTGTGTCAAAGCATTCTCCCTAAAATTCTTAACTCTTACTAAACAAAAATGAGTGCAAAACAATCCCATTCCTCTACCAGCTCCAACTCTGCTTGTCTTCAACAGATAACAAGCAGGTCCAAATTCAACTCCTTTCCCTTGTACAATTAACCCCCAAGATTTTGTCAATCCTTCCTCTAAATCTTCTTCTAATGAACCCCCTTTTCCATTTTCATTTAATTCTCTATCTTCTTCATCTCTAAGTTCTTCAACAAATATTAGTCCATCAGGGGTTCTTTTTTCTCCATTTTCCCATTCATTTTTCATTATCTGCCATTTCTCCACCAAGGCTCTCTCAGTTTTGATCTGGGGTCTTCTCTCTTTCCCTCTATCATCTTCTTGCGCGTAAATGTGGACCAGTAGTGGCGCTTGCTTCAAGTTCTTTACAATGTCCACCATCGATTCCTTCATCCACTTGTCCAGATTTTCCGATACTATGGCTTCTTTTCTTTGATCATCTTCTTTCACAACTCTGTCCCTGGGCTGTGGATTTGATAGAGAAAGAGAAGCAGAAACACTAAGAGGCCTCCTTTGCATCATTTGATTAGAGATTGAGAGAGATGACTTTGAGACAAATGAATGAGTACTAACACTTTTGTGCATATCATTCTTGTGCACAGACCATGTTAATCTTCTCTGTATCGTTCCAATTTTATCCAATGTTCCTACGGGAACAATAGGATGAATCCGTAACGACGTCATTTTGAGAGTATATATATCAAATTACTGCTAAAATTGTCTCTCTTACCGGGGTTTTATTTCCCCGGAATGGTTTTTGTTTTAGGATTTTGAAGACTGGTGTATATGAACAAAAATATTATTATGTTACGGCCTTATGGGTGCCATTGAAAAGGTGACACGAGCATAGAATGCGCAGTTATAGCAAATGCACAAGCAAGGAATAGGTTGGGTGAAAAAGGCACACGCTTTGCCTTTGACATGCATTGCTTGAGACCAATCAAATTCATTTGTTTAGTGCTGAGGTGGAACCAATGATATTATTCCACGTTTATGAAAAAGATGAAACACCACATATTACAATTCTCTGAGGTGAGAGTTTGGTTCTTTGGCTATTTGTAATATCTACTTCCATCTCTCTCAAAATGTTGGCATTTTTGTTTTTTATGATATTCAAATTTAGGAGACTTAATTATATGTAAAATTTAAACTTTCATAAAAACATGTAACGGTCCAAAGTTGTATTATTCGAAATTTGTTAACTTTGCAGTCACGACCCCTAATTCTCTCCGTAGGATGTCGTGATGGCACTTTAAGATTAGGTAAGCCTATCAATTATGCGAAATAACGGAATCTAAAACTGAAACTCAAATCTCAACATATGAAATAAATAAAAACTGCAATTCAAAATAGTTACAATTCCCAAAATTCGGTAGAAATAAGTCACAAGCTTCTAAGAGAAATACTAAGTGTCTTTATGCATCAAACAACATAATAAGGATAGAGGGGGACTCCGAGGTCTGCGGACGCTGGCAAATATACCTTGAAGTCTCCGCGTACGGCTAGCTCATTGATATCTAGTCTGATAGGAAGTATCTGGATCTGCACAAAAAGATGTGCAGAAGTGTAGTATGAGTACACCATATCGGCACCCAGTAAGTGCCATGCCTAACCTCGGTAGAGTAGTGACGAGGTCAAGTCAGGCCCTACTGAAAATAATAAAAGACAGGGCGAAAAAGTTTAATAATAATAATAATAATAATAATAATGATGATGATGATGATGATAAAGTTTAATGATGATGATGGTGGAAGTGAATCAAGTAAGGAGTATGTCACAATTTAACTGCACAAAATAAGGGAAAAATAATACATCAACAACAACAACAACAACCCAGTATAATCCCACTAGTGGGGTCTGGGGAGGGTAGTGTGTACGCAGACCTTACCCCTACCCTGGGGTAGAGAGGCTGTTTCCAAATGACCCCCGGCATCCTTCCCTCCAAGAACTCCCCACCTTGCTCTTGGGGTGACTCGAACTCACAACCTCTTGGTTGGAAGTGGATGTATCTTCAGGGAAAAATAATACATCATAGAAGAAAAACAGAAAAAATTTACATATTCAGGGAAAAACAAAACAATCAAGGCAAATACACCAATAGAAAAATATCAACAAGGGCACTCCCGAGGTACCGCCTCGTAATCCCAAATCATAAATAAATTCACAATATCTCTTTTCTTTATATCACCGCGGGAGCCTTCACATTTAATTTTAAAGAAATCATTTTTCCTGAAATAGCATCCCGCATTTTAGCCACCCTTATCACACCGCATGACTTCTAGTAGTTCCCCTACTAGCCACGCATATCAAGCCACCCTTNCAACAACAACAACAACAACCCAGTATAATCCCACTAGTGGGGTCTGGGGAGGGTAGTGTGTACGCAGACCTTACCCCTACCCTGGGGTAGAGAGGCTGTTTCCAAATGACCCCCGGCATCCTTCCCTCCAAGAACTCCCCACCTTGCTCTTGGGGTGACTCGAACTCACAACCTCTTGGTTGGAAGTGGAAGGTGCTTACCATCAGAGCAACCCACCTTGTCAATATATCACCGCATGCGTATCAATATCACAATATATCACAATTTGCACCTCAAGCGCCCAAATATTTCAACTTGCCAAAATAAATCAACAATATTAGTTTCTACAATAAGGAGCTCACGGCTCAATCACAATGAACACAAAATCTCACAAAATATTTGGGAGTGAATAACTCAATAAAAAATAATATTTTACAAATTTAACACTTTGCCTTAATATCAAAATTTTAATGTCGAATACTTCATTTTAATAATAATTCAATTAAGAAATTCAACCTTCAAATATTGAGCACAGAATAAAAGAAACAAAGTTTCAACTAAACAGGTAAAGAAATTAGCAGGAAAAGGTAAGGCAAATATAAAATGTAAAAATAAACCAATGATGATGAATATAACCGAATAAAATAATTTAATTAATATGTAATAGATATCTGCACAATTTAAAACCAAAATTTTTCACATTTAGCCAGTGTACACATTCGTCACCTCGCGTACACGACTTTCAACATATCACAATTATCATATCAATACCAATCCTAAGGGAGATTTTCCCCCCACAAGGTTAGACAAGTCACTTACCTCAAATCCCGCTCAATCAGTCAAGTAGTTTGCCTTTTTCTCGATTTTCCAACTCCGATCGGCTTGAATCTAGCCAAAATAATTTCATACTATAAATATAACTACAAATAACTAATTTAAATAATGAAACTACGACTTTAGCAAAGAATCGAAAATTCGGCCCAAAAAGTTGATCCGGGCCCACGCCTCGAAATCGGGTAAAAGTCATAAATTACGAACACCCATTCGACCACGAGTCCAACCATACTAGTTTCACTCAAATCCGACCCCGAATCGACATCCAAATCTCAAAAAATCGTTTTATGAAACTTCTATAATTTTCCCCAAATTTTCATCTCAAAATACTAAGTAAATGATGAAAACAATGATGTATTCGTGTATATTGACCAAATCTGAGTTAGAATCACTTACCCCGATGAATTTCTTGAAAATCCCACGAAAAATTGTCATAAACCGAGCTCCCAAAGTCCAAAAATAAAAAATAAGATGAAAGCCTCGTTTATATGGTACCAATCTAATCTTCCAATGTGCTGACCGCACATTTTTTTTGTACGGTCCGCACATTTAAGGTTTCTGCGGCCGCAATCCAAATTGTGTGGTCGCAGTTCAGCAACATCTGCAATCCAAAAATGCAGGAGGATTTTCGCGGTTCGTACATTTTCAACTGCGGTCCGCACATCTTCAAATACAGTACCCACATATTTTTCACTTCCTCCGCACTTTGGGAGTTTGTGGCCGCACATCCGCACTCCAAAAGTGTGCCCTCCACACTTCAACTGCTCTAGGACATTATCAAAGTGCCGAAATGCTCAAACTCGTTCAAAACTCACCCGAAACATACCCGAGGCCCCTGGGACCTCAACCAAATACACCAACAAGTCCTAAAACATCATACTAACTTAGTCGGGCCCTTAATTCACATCAAACAACGCTAAAAACACAAAATGTGCATCGATTTGAGCCTAATGAACCTTAAACTTCAAACTTCTACATTCGACGCAGAAATCTATCAAATCAAGTCCGATTGATATCAAATTTTGCACACAAGTCATAATTGACATTACGGACTTACTCCAATCTCCGGAATCGGAATCCGACCCCAATATCAAAAAATTCACTCCCGGTCAAACTTTCCAAAAATTCATCAAATTTTTAACTTTCGCCAATTGACGCTAAAATAACCTACGGACCTCCAATTCAACATCCGAACACGCTTCTATGACCAAAATCACCTTACAAAGCTATTGGAATCATCAAAACTCCATTCCGAGGTCGTTTTCATATACTTCAAACTACGGTCAATACTTAGAACTTAAAACTTCCATTTTAGGGACTATGTGTCCCATTTCACTCCGAAATTAAAAACAAATTCTCCCGATAAGTTACGTAACCACAAAATGAAATAGAGGTAGCAGTAAATAAGGGTTCAGGGCTAATACTCTCAAAACGACCGACCGAGTCGTTACATTTGCCATCCGTTACAATGTTGGTTCCTTCATACTATTGGCGTTAGCAAATCATCTAATATTTGCTAATCATTGATGGAGCTTCGGCGTGAAATGAGTGGACCGTATGTGTCCAAATTATTCAAGAATGATATATCCAAATTTACCCCTCTAACTTTTGACTGTTTTAAGAATTACCCAAAGGTAGGAGCTCTGTTAGGGATGAAGCGTAATTTGTCAAACAACTGAGGTGATATTAGATTAAAAGTACTAACAGAGGGCAGCACTGCTCAATTTCGAATAGGAATGAAACACTGTCCTTGTATTTGTATGAATGCCACATGGCAAGAATAAAAAGCCCTCTCAACGTGCATTTCATTCTCCATTTCTTTTTATATGAATAAACAACCTTTCCCATAAAAAATAAATAATTGTGTGATTATTCATTTTCAATGGCAAATCGAGAATTTTAATTTGATGGTTCGATCGTTAAGGTTTTTAGTACTCAATTTTATGTACCTTAAAATTATAGGTTCAAATATAATATTTGTTAAAATTTTAATAGGTTTTCACACGTAACACGTCAAAAATATTGGATTCAAATAAACCTGATGCTGAACCACTGGATCCAACCCTGCTCATTTCTTGTTTTTGTCAATAGCACAGAGCCACAGCTATAGAGGGTAGTGTCAAGCTACCAATCCAACTATCCAAGTGACCCAACCTATGGTTTTGACAAAAATAAAGGTGTTTCAAGAAGTAGAGTATAGGAATATTTGGTGTTTCAAGAAGCGACTTTTCATTATTCATAATTTATAATAATAAAATTTGACTAAATAAATATTTAATTTTATAATTAAGCATAGTGATAATGTATTATTCAGTTAACTATTTTTTTATTACAAATAAAAATACAATTCTCCCCTCAAATATGAATTAAATATATGAATACTAGATTGGAGTTTTATAAAGCCCCTTATCGAATTTGAACTGAAAATACAGAGAAAATAGGCTAAGGGCCGTACCTTAATGATCCCTAACCATATTGATGTTTTTGAGTTATCGTTTTTCTGGTAGTGTGTTCCCTAGACTAATAGATTTTAATAAATTTAAGATTTAAATAAGAAGCGAAAATACCAAAATAACTCTCTTACACATAAAAGAAGTAATATACTCATGGTTTAATTGCTTAACACAAATTAAATTTATGAAAATTTGTCCGTGGAAGTACCAAGTATGATATTTCTATTATTTAAAAATGTTTGATATGTTATCGATTTCACGAGAATCAAAATTAAATTTACCAATAACTACGGAAACAAATGTGTAATTGTTACCTTATAGAAGAAAAAGTTATCCCTAGTACAAAAAAAGGTGGCAAAATATCAAATTGGTCGGTCACCCGAAACTAATTTCATTTGCTAGTCAAAAAAATTTAAAATATGTATATTTAATATATATAATATACACATATGCAAACAACAATACAACAATAACAATCCAGTATAATCCCACTAGTGGAGTCTGTGAAGGGTAGTGTGTACGTAGACCTTACCCCCTACTCTGGGGTAGAGAGACTGTTTCCGATAGACCCTCGGCTCCCTCCCTCCAAGAACTCTCCACCTTGCTCTTGGGGTGACCTCTTGGTTGGAAGTGAAGGATGCTCACCTCGAAAGCAAGTATTCATTAAAAGTATGGAATTTGGCTAGCATGGAATTTGGACATATTTAGCGAGTCACCAAAATTCTTGAGAAAATGTGATGAAATGTTGACTATTTTGATGAATCAGTAAATATTTCTACAGAAGTTTAATAAATAATGTCACAGGTGTTCAATAAGACAACATGGCTTAAACGTGGTTGGTGAAAGGAGTGGTGGTTATGCAACAAGAGACGAGGGCAAATTTTGTCCTTTTTTTCTTTGAGCTAAATTAATACGAAAAACTTAGTAGTAAGTTCATGACGAAAATGGGATATAAATAAGGACATAATCTTGATAATTTACGTGTAAGATTGAGCTTATTCTTTTGCAAGTATTAAATAGAAAAAATATTAATGAATTGTTCATTTCTTACGAAATATCTCGCGTTTATATAGGGTACGATAATTTACGTGAAAGATTAAGCTTATTCTTTTGCAAGTATTAAATAGAAAAAATATTAATGAATTGTTCATTTCTTACGAAATATCTCGCGTTTATATAGGGTACGATAATTTACGTGAAAGATTAAGCTTATTCTTTTGCAAGTATTAAATAGAAAAAATATTAATGAATTGTTCATTTCTTACGAAATATCTCGCGTTTATATAGGGTACGATAATTTACGTGTAAGATTAAGCTTATTCTTTCGCAAGTATTAAATAGAAAAAATATTAATGAACTGCTCATCTCTTACGAAACATTCCGCGTTTACGTAGGGATCGAAGAAGGGTCGCATCCCAAGGGGATGTGATGTACGTAGCCTACCTTGATACAAGTATTACTGACTGATCCCACGACTCGAACCTCTGACCTATAGCTCACACGAAAATCAACTTTATCGTTGCTCTAAAGCCCCCGTCGTAGTGAAACTTTTTTGTTATTTTATAAAAGGTTGATATCAAGCCAATTTGGTTAAGAGAAACAAACACATACTAATTATCCTAAATTTAATGATTGATGTGACTAAGAACTAAAACTAAATGTTCTAAATTTTACAAATTCACACCTTCCTTTCTAATTAACCTTGCCAACCTTGCCTTCTGTTAACCATAAAAATGTCTACGTACCTAACACGTTCATTGCTGGAAGGTAGATTGAGTGGTAGCTAAAAGTTCTCCAAAAAATATTGCCTTTTTAAATATTCCACAAAAACAAGAACAAACTTACTTACATATTTTTAAGTCTACTCTCAAACTCAACCTAGTCTTCTTCTAAGTTTTCTCTGTTAACATAAAGAGTAAGCCATTTTAAAAGTTTCTCTCATTTTTTCTAATTTTATTTTATTACTTTTGTATTTGTTGAGTAAAAGAGTGTTGATTTATTTGTTCTAATAAATGTTTAATTTCTGTGTAGTGGAAAAGAATGAAGTGATGGTTGATGAATTCCCTTTTCCTTCTCAGTTTATGATCAACACTAATCCTTTATCTTTGATGGGTCATGGTAAAAAAGCTTTTACCACAACTTCTTTAATTTTTATTGCATTAGTTTAGAACTTCGAAGGGGAGCCCTAGAGCAACAATAAAGTTGTTTCCGTGTGACGTGTAAGTCGGGTTCGAGCAGTGGAATCAACCATTAATGCTTGCGTTAGAGTAGACTGCTTACGTCACACTCTTTGGGTGCGGTCCTTCCCCGGACCCTGCGTGAACGCGAGATGCTTTGTGTACCGAACTGCTTTTTTATTTTATTTTGGAGTTGCATGTGAATATCCATGTTGTAATTTTTTTGTTTGTAACGTAAATTGTAAAGTTTTTGTTTTTATATTTAGTAAACATATATTTTCCCTTTGTGATGATTAGTTAAAGATAATTCTTTAGAACTAATTAGCTTTTATACATTTTGATCATCTGTTACAAAGAAGCCTATGAAAATGCTACATCAGTAGTTTAACATGGTTGATGAATATATCTTTTTGGTTTGGATTTAACTTATTTACACTGAGTGTAAAGAATTTTTGACATTATTAGGGTGAGTTTTAACCTGTTGTAGTAAGGTACATACTTTTATTTTTCGGGTTACTAATCTCGCTTATTCTAAATGTTTTGTCAGGAATAACTGACATTGAGATACACTTCCTCCAAATTAAATTCACTGCAATTGGAGTTTACTTGGATCCAGAAATTGTAACTCATTTGCAGCAGTGGAAGGGAAAAACAGGAGCTGAATTAACTGAAAATGATGACTTCTTTGAGGCTATTGTTAATGGTAAAATCTTCACTAATGACTTTATATTCTTGTTTTTCACTTGTTTTCCATAAGTTGTCGACAGAGGCGGAGCCAGAATTTTAATTTTATGAGTTTTGAATAACTGAGTTCTAAACTTACTATGTTTTTATATTCAATGAATTTCTTAATACAATTATACTGTTAGAACAAAAATTAGGTTGAACCCGTATCCGGGCTACTAGCTCCGCCCTGGTTGTCGATTTTAAGATAAAAAATCTAAAAAGAGATAAATGAGTACAAATAAAATAATTCAAATGTCATATATTTGCAGCTCCAGTTGATAAATTCTTGAGAGTAGTTGTGATTAAAGAAATCAAAGGTTCGCAATATGGAGTGCAGCTAGAGAGTGCTGTACGCGACCGTTTAGCAGAAGTTGATCAATATGAAGAAGAGGAAGAAGAAGCACTTGAGAAAATTGTTGAATTTTTCCAGTCTAAGTATTTCAAGAAAAGTTCAGTTATAACATATTCTTTCCCATCTACTTCTCGCATTGCAAAGGTAAGATATGAATTAATGTCATCAAGTCATTTTCTAATTCTGAAAGGCGAGCCTTGGAGTAACAGTAAAGTTGTCTTCGTGTGAAGTATAGGTTAGGGGTTCGAGCCGTGGAAACAGCTATTAATGCTTGCATTAGGGTAAGCTGTTTACATTACACCCCTTGGAGCAAACGTAAAGTTGTCTCCATGTGACCTATAGGTCAGGGGTTCGAGCCGTCAAAATTGCTACTAATGCTTGCATTAGGGTATGCTGTCTACATTACACCCCTTGAAGCAACGGTAAAGTTGTCTCAGTATGACCTATAGGTCAGAGATTCGAGCTTTGGAAACAGGTGTTAATGCTTGCATTAGGGTAGGATGTCTACATCACACCCCTTGGAGCAACGGTAAAGTTGTCTCCGTATGACTTATAGGTCAGGGATTCGAGCCGTAAAAATAACTACTAATACTTGCGTTAGGGTGTACTTTCTACATCACACCTCTTGGGGTGCGGCCCTTCCTCGAACCCTGCGTGAACGCGGAATACGTCGTACGCCAGGCTGCCCTTTAAGTCAGTTTCTGATTTGGCTGATTGATGTTTGTTTATGACTTTCACAGATTTCTTTCGCAACAGAAGGTAAAGAAGACTCAGAAATTGAAGTGAAAAATGCAAATGTTGTAGAGATGATGAAGAAATGGTACTTAGGTGGAAGTAGAGGAGTGTCTCCTACAACTATTTCTTCCTTGGCCAATAACCTCTCTGCTGAATTGTCTAACTAAAGAAAAGATGTTATGTTTATGCTGTCCTCATTTGTTATTTGGTCTTGTTGGCTTTTGTATAACCTAATGGAGACTTGTCTTTCATGATAATAAAAAAGAAGTTCATTTTGCTTGTTTGCAATATTGTCCTGTTTTCCTTTTTAGTCTCAAGAAATTGTTTAAGGGTGTTTAGTGGCTTCTCAACTGCTATATTTCTTTTCAACACTGTTGTGATTGTGCTTTCTTTGAGCCGACGGTCTATTGGAAATAATCTTTGTATTTTCACAAGGTAGGGGGTAAGGTTTGGATATACACTACCCTCCTCGGATCTCACTTGTGGGACTACATTAGGTTTTTGTTACCTGATCGTAGCTTCGAGTTCAAGTGTCGTACTGCGGCCGGACCGGAAAGGAGGGGGATAGTTTTCTCGGGCACCAAGGAAGATTTCCTCCACGATCAGTGCCTGCTACTCCTGGCGTAGTCCCTGGAGTGGGGTATTCGGCATGGGCGGAGAGAGTATCTGAAGGGTTACTTCACCTTTTCCCGTCGCATCAGCCTTTTCCCGGTGCGCAGAGCATCAGACTTCATGTAGTTCAAGGTCCTCTAGCAGATGGTTTGAAATTGATTCTAAAAGAACCTATTTCACCAAGTAGTGCTAATTCTATTTAAGGGTGTTTGTTTTTGCTAGTAACTTGGTATTCTTAAGAAATATGCATAAACTAGTTCTAATAGCTTGTTCAAGAAAATTATGAGAAGAATCACTTCTGCCAATAGAACAGAGTAATAAGATTGCAAGTTCACTAACTGCAAGGGAATAATAGATTTGAACAGGGAAGGCTAAAAAAATTCAATTTGATAGATTTGAAAGATTCATTTACATATTGTTTCCTACAGATATGATACTTTAAGCACTGCAACTTCTAAAAGGTAGATAAGATTAATCAATTAAATCTCGAGCACATAGCAAACATGCCACAACAACAATAATAACAGAACCAGTGTGATCTCACAAATTGGATCTGGGGAGGGTAGAGTGTAACGTAGATTTTACTCCTACCTTGTGTGAAGTAGAAAAGTTGCTTTCCGAGACATAATGCAAACAGGGCTTCTCATCATGTCAAAGCTGAAACCCTTTCTATTTTGGTCAGTGAGAGCAGCACTGCATATTTTAGAAAAAAAAAAGAAACTTTGAAAGACTAACTCAACTCCAACATAGCCAAATTCCTAAGTAGACTACAGAAATGCACAACATGGCCTATAGGAGAAGCTAATGATTTGAAATGAGCTCCTCCCTTGTGGCTGCAGGTCTATGTATCCATGTACAGATGTATTAGATACTAGCTAGCATTTACCAATAGTGGCGAATTCAATTATAGGTTGGTAGTTCGGCTAAACCCAGTGCTTCAGAGTTGAGTTGAACCGTACTTATATGTGCAAAAGAAAGTATAAATAGAAGTACATATCTCTCTCTATATTTTTTTTAAACTCACTTTTCTAATTCATAACTCAGAACGTCTAAATTATGAATAATATGTTCTCTTCTCTTGATCTCATCGCTCAATTATTTCCAACATATTACGAGGAGAGAATCAAACGCAAGTTTGAATCCACATGTCCTTTGTGTGGTTATGAAATTATCATAATGCAAATTTGAACCATCGTCCGTTATTTAAGCTTGTTCTATACAAGGAGAGATTGATCAAGACTCTAGGATCATAACTTATGATTCATTTCCTGTTTCTATGAAAGAATTGAAAGACGTCCATAGCAGTGGCGTATTCAGAATTTTCATCAAGTTGGGGTGTCAAAATATAAATAATTAGATATATCGAAAAGTCAAGAAGAGTCAATGCATAGTAAATATACATAAAATAAAAAAAATTATCTAGCAAAATAGTATAATTTTTCGGCGAAGGGGTATCGCTTGACACCCCTTGCTTCAATGTTGCTCCGCCACTGGTCCATAGGAGCAGCCAATAACACAATTTTGTTTTGATTCACTATTTGTATATGTATATTGTTTAAATTGTCGAAAAAAACTTGTTGGTACGTAATGATACGCCAAAATTACATGTTGAATATGAAAAAGAAAAAGGATTGCATATATAGCATGTACTTGGTACAGTAACAACGACAACAAAAAACCTAGCATATTCATAAAGCGTGACGTCTGAGGAGGGTAATGTGTAGGCATACCTTACCCTTATCTATCTTGTGAAGGTAGAGAGGTTGTTTCCGGAAGACCCTCCACTTGAGAAAAGCATTTTTCAACAGTTTTGAGCAGTAGTGAAGAAGCCATGTTGAGATTAATGAAAACAAGAACAGTAACAACATCAAAATAACAAAGCAATACATAAGACAACAGAAGCAGGGGTAACAACAGGTAGTAATAAAAATCAAAAGTAAGATAATACAAGAATGATATGATGGATACGATATCCCATGCCCAACGACCTACTAACGTTCTATCCTAATCCTATACCTTCTGTCCTAGTAGCATGTAGTAGAATGAAAACAAATATATTAGATTTATCAGTTTTTTCATTTTCACAATATCTATTCTTTCAAGAAGAAGAAGAAAAAGAATTGTTTGATAGTACATGTGGCGTAATTTCACAATCATAAATCTTGACGAGAGATTTGTGAAGCCAAACAAATCACATAAGTATTAGGTATGAGCATACACATGAATATTGAGATATAGAGGTTATGTGATCTTACAAATCAATATCATGTGTAAGGGATACTTTCAGATATATGTATATCATATGCCAACTAAATTAAATAATATGATCTCAAAATCAAGATCTTGCATGTGTACAGAAAATTTAATTTGAGAGATAACATATAACATGCTAACTTATAAAATAAATCAAATAAAAAAACCTTAGAAGTTGAGCACATAATTAAATCTCAGTTATTTCTTGAGATATATAAAAAATGACAAAGTTGAGCACATGGCGGATACTGCAAATTAAATCTGCTTCTTGAACGTGCCATTTAATAACATTTTATGCCCTTAAGTCCTTAACTCCTAAACCTTCTTCCCTAGCTACACCTAAACCAGTTTGATTAATATACTAATACTAATGATTTCAGAACATAAGGACATTATTTAAAGTGCAAACGAGAGACAATCATTACTAGAAATCCGGGAGAATCCGACCAGACATACCGATCAACGTTGGTCGCTCAACAAAAGCGACCAAAAAACCGTTCAAAGCGGACGGAAACTATTTAAAATTACATACCGACCGAAATCGGTCGGTATATTGGTCAAACATATGACCGTAATGGTCAGAGTTGCTTAGTCAAATCACTTTTTTGATTACCGACCAACATCGGTCGATAATGTGGACCCATATTTTTAAATTTTAACAATTATATTATTATTTAAAATATTTTATAAAATTTATAGTTGAATTTACCGACCAAAGTCGGTCGGTTATTACAGGAGAAGATTTTACCGACCAACTTTGGTCGGTAGCTGTAATTTCTGGAATATAACCGACCAACTTTGGTCGGTTCATAGGTCAAACATGGTCAAACTTTTGAATTACATTAAAATTTACTATCTAAATAATATAAATATAATCCATTAACACTTTATTTTGTAATAATGAATGCATTAACATATACTATAACAAACTATATATATATAGGTGTAGCCGCATCTAAGAACGTGAAGCTCTAGGGCCACAGTGTTGGGTTCTTTTGGGGATAGACTTGTGAAAAAGCAATAATCTAATTAGTATATATAATTAATCATCATCAAATATATCTATTTATAAATTGATTTATCGACTTATAACTTACTTAGATGCATCGATGAATATTAAAAACAAAACGTCTCGACCTATATCGATGAATATTAAAAATAAAACGTCTCGACCTATATCGATTTATCTATGTCATGCATTATTAGTGATGAATGAAAGAAATATAGAAGAATACTAAACTTCTTTGACATGTATATATGTATAACAAATTAAATAAACGAAAGAAGCTATTAGCATTAAGTAAACGAGTTAATATAACAATCGATTAAACATATTTAAAATAGAATAATATTGGTTAACCAATTCATCAATATATCAAGTTTTCGTACATAGTAATATATGTGATTGATAATCAATTACAATATAATGTATGTGTGTGTGTGTGTGTTTATGTGTGTGAAATGACCCATATACTTAATTATAACATAGAAAATTAACGTAGATAGATGAATACAAAAAGTAAAACGTCTTGACCAATATTTATTAATCTATATGATTTGTAATTAGTTATAAAACGAATGAATATATAAGACGAAATGTGGAATTCAAATAAAATAAATATCTCATATATATACCTTTATTTATTTTTATTATGATTGATTAATGATATATATGTGTGAATAAAATATATGCTTATAATTTATTAAATGTAATTAGTTAATATAATTATTTATAAAGAGTATGCTTATAGTTTATAATTATTTATTTGTAAATATATATATGTGAATAAAATATATGCTTATAATTTATAATGTTTTTAAAAGTTTATAATATTTTAAGAAATGATAACACAAAATAATTAATTTAGTTTTTTTTTAAAAAATAACCGACCGAAATCGGTTAGTTAACTGTGGTCAAACACAGTCAATGGTCATTTAAGTGTACCGACCGACGTCGGTCGGTACCTTTAATTCCATATCTGAAATACGGGGTTTCCCCATCATTTCTTTTCTTAAAATTTTCTAACTCCCCACTCTCTTCTCCCTCACACACACAACACCCTTCCCCTGCTCCTTCTCCATTTCCCTCATACAAATCTCATTCCCCACCCCACGTCACCACTGCCCCTGCCGCCACCGCCCCTCCTCCTCCACCTCCTAAAAATTGCAGATTTCAATTTAAACTTACATTGTTTGTATAATTTTAATTTTTTGTTAATTAGTTATGAATTAGTTAATTATTGTCTAAATTGATTGTTTAACTTTGAATTTTATTAAAATCTAGGGTTTAGGTCAGGTTAAAATTGAATTGAATTGAATTGATTATTTAGGGTGTAAATTGAATATTTAAGTTTGTATTGACTTGAGTAGTTTAATTAGAAATTGAATGTTTAACTTTGAATTGAATTGAGTTTTTAGATTTGTTCTTGTGAATTGAACTTTTAGGGTATAAATTGAATTTTTAGGGGTAAGTGTTGAACTTTTTGGATAGATCTTATGTTTTGTGAGGTTAATTGAATTGTTTAGGGTATTAATTGAAATTTTTAGGGTATGAGTTGAACTTTTAGGATATGAATTGAACTTGTAGAGGTAATGATTGAACTTTTTGGATATGAATAGAACTTTAAGGGATAAATGTTGAACCTTTTGGGTATGAATTGAACTTATAGTTTATGTTTAAATTGAATGAATCATAACTAATTATATGTACTATAATTTAAATTTGGTGTAATTAGTAAAAATTTAATTATCTTAATTAAATAAAAATAATTTAATTAATTTATAATTGTAAAATAAATTAAGTACTTCTAATACTTATGGAAATATCTCAATTTATTTTTGTTTTATTTGTATGGATGAAACATCGTACTTGGATGTACAATAGGAATTATTCTAATCGGCGGGGATTGAGGGAAAATTTTGTAGAAGGGGTTGATGACTTAGTAAGACATGTAATGTCACTTTCATCATACCAAATTGAAGGAATAATTAAGTGCCCTTATGTCAAGTGCGATTGTGTGAAGTTTTAAAAACCGGAGGAAGTTAAGCTTCATCTTTATTGTTACGACCCAAAATTCACTATAGGCCGTGATGGCGCCCAACGTCGCCGTCAGGCAAGCCAATGGTGAACTATCAACTTAATTACTCATTTCGTTATTTTTAAAATCAGAAATACCATTAAATAAAGTGAAATCTGATACTCGTAGAAACCTGTGATTTTATTTACCAAATCCCGTATAAAATATAGAATTACAAGGTGAAATGATAATAATAATAATAATAATAATAATAATAATAATAATAATAATAATAATAATAATAATGAACATCCACTAGGGACCCCCAAAACTCGGTGTCACAAGTGCATGAGCATCTAATAGAAGGTATAATAACAATACAACATCTATCTGGAGTACAAAATAGACAGGATAATGTAACTAATTAAGATGGAGACTCTGTATGTTGCGGGTCTTAACATGAAATGCAGCTCACTATGAAGTCCTCGCAATAGTCGTGCCTTTGCGCTCCAAAGACCACCAGACATATATATATACTTGCACAATAAGTGCAATAAGTGTAGTATGAGTACGCAAATCAACACGTACCTAGTAAGTATTTAGCCTAACCCCGAAGAAGTAGTGAGGGGTCGACATCGACACTTACTAGTTGTCCAATAAATCAAATACAGTATGAAGTAAACAAATATGAGGCACGGTGTGATGACCCAAAAGGTCATCTTATGTTTTAGAACTCGAATATGCGCTCTTAAGCTTTAAAAATCTCATTTTTACCCTCTTCGATTTACGTGCACAGTCCGGGCAGGTTTCCGAAAAATCTTTTATGTTAAAAACTAATGAAAATAAGAATTTTTACCTTAAAAGTTGATTTTAGTTGACTTCAGTCAACATTTTTGGTACACAGGTCCGGATCCGTGCTTTGATGGTCCCGGTAGGTCCGTATCGAATTATGGGACCTCGGCGTATGCCCAGAATCGAATTTGGAGGTCCCTAGCTTGAGTTATGAATTTTTGATGAAAATTAAAAGTTTAGAAATTATTTGTTTTTAAGAATTGATTGATATTTGGCATTGTTAGTATCGGGTCCGTCTTTTGATTTCGGAGCCCGGTACAGGTTCATTATGATATTTAAGACGTGTCTGTGAAATTTGGTGAGAAACGGAGTTAATTTGACATGATTCGGACGTCCAGTTGAGAAAATAGAAATTTTAAAGTGTTCTTGAGAATTTCATTTGAATTAGTGCTAAATTTAGAGTTCTAGGTGTTATTTTGGTGCTTTGATCGCGCGAGCAGGCCTGAATGATGTCTTTAGACTTGTGTGCATATTTGGTTTGGAGCCCCGAGGACTCGGGTGAGTTTCGGATAGGCCACAGAATGTTTTGGACTTTGAAAATCTAGTTTTTCTGCAGAATCTGTGTTTTGGCATGTCCTTCTTCACGTTCACGAAGGTACTCTCGTGAACGCGAAGAGTAAACTGGGTAGCTGAGGATTTATTCTTCGCGAATGCGAAGCAATGGGGGCGTTACCCTTCGCGAACGCGACAAGCCCATCGCGAACGCGTAGCGTTAGGCACTGGGAAGGGGAGTCAGCCTTTTCTTCATCGCGAATGCGAGCAATGTCTCACGAATGCGAAGACCAGGGAAGGGTAGCCTACGGGAACGCGAGCACTGCCTCGCGAACGCGAAGGCTTGGCAGGCCATACACTTCGCGAATGCGATAGTGCTCTCGCGAACGCGATGAACACTGTCGCCCAGCACTTAACAGAATCCAAAACGGGATTTTTGCCAAAAAAACTCATTTTTCTCAAAAACCAAACGGTGAGGGGCGATGTTTCAAGAGTCATTCCTTCCCCAAATTGTTGGTAAGTGATTCTAAATCATCTTCTTTCAATTACCCATTATATTTCTTGAATTTTTAACCTAAAATCTAGAGTTTTCATGGTAGAATTAGGGGTTAGAGTAGAAAATAGGAATTTCAAAAATTTAGGGATTTAGACCTCAATTTGAGGTTGGATTCCAAAACTAATTACATATTCGGGCTCGGAGGTGAATAGGTAAAAGGATTTTGGTCCGAACCTCGGATTTTGACCAAGCGGGCCCGGGGTCGATTTTTTGACTTTTTGGAGGAAAATTTGGGAAATTTAATTTATGCAATATAATTGATTACTTTAGGCATATTTGATATTATTGAGTCATTTTTGAATAGATACGAGCGAGGTAAGTGGTGTGTCTAACCCTGACTTGAGGGAATTAGGAACCTTAGATTATTTGCTAAGTAAAATTCATGTGAGCGGCGTATATGTGAGGTGACGAGTACCTATGCACCGCCAATTTACCTATTTTTCCATGTTTCTCTATTTTTCTGATAACGTCTCATTCCTATGCCAAATTGCTACGTGTTATACTAGTGTTGTTCAAATTATAGTTCTTATCATGTTTACGGAATTTTCTGGTGATAATTAAGTTTTTATTTCAAGTTGAGATTGATATTATGGAACCAAATGTTGAAGTAAGGTTTGTACATGTTATTCTATCTCCCTGTTGTTATTTATGCATTGCATTATGGCAAGGGAGAGTGTTAATGCACGAAGGGTGATGCCGTACCATATTGTGAGTGTTAATGCACGAAGGGTGATGTCGTGCCATATTGTGAGTGTTAATGCACGAAGGGTGATGTCGTGCCATGATATGAGAGTAAAAGCACGAAGGGTGATGTCGTTCCGTTTCTATTAATTTTATGGTGAGATTGAGAGTAAAAGCACGAAGAATGATGTCGTGCATTTTTCTTTACTGTATTCACTATTCCTATTGATTCATGGTATATTGACTGCTCCGGTGATCATTATGTTATAGTTCTTTATCTTGTATTCCCCTCAGTATGTCTCCCCTCCCGACATTTTCTGTTTAGTTCTTCATTCCAGTTATTTGCGTATACACTGTTAAATTGTATAGGTTGATTGTAGGTGCCTTGCCTTAGCCTCGTCACTACTTCGTCGAGGTTAGGCTCGACACTTACCGGTACATGGGGTCGGTTGTACTGATGTTTCACTCTGTACTTTCTGTGCAGATTTTGATACCGGCTCAGGTTGATCGAGATTTGCTATTGGTCCGCTGTCCGGAGACTCAAGGTAGATCTATCGGCGTTCACAAGTCTTGAAGTCCCCGTCTATCGTTTTATGTCCTACTGGTTTCTTTCATTCAGATAGTTGTATTTTTTTTAAACTATTACTTGTAGTAAATTCTAGAATGCTCGTGAATTGTGACTCCAGATCCGGATGGTAGTAATTAATACAGTTTTATGATATTCCGCACTTATTATATTTTATTTTAGTTAATTATTGTTATTTACTGAATGTAAATAAGTAATTGGTTTAATGATTCTCTAACGTTGGCTTGCCTGGCAAGTGAAATGTTAGGCGCTATCACGGTCCCGTCGGTGGGAAATTTCGGGTCGTGACAGTTGGTATCAGAGCACTGGGTTACATAGGTCTCACGATTCATGAGCAAGCTTAGTAGAGTCTGGAGGATCGGTACGGAGACGTCTGTGCTTATCTTCAAAGGCTATGAAGTTTAGGAACAAGTTTCACTTCTATTCTTCTTTGTCGTGCAATTTTGCTTTCTCAACACTGATTGAACTCTTCTACTCTTATTCTCTCGCAGATGGCGAGAACACGTACCGCTTCCTCAGCTGAGCAGCAGCCAGAGCCTCCAGTGATGGCTCCTACGTGGGGCAGAGGTCGAGGCCGAGGCAGGGGTAGGGCTCAGCCTAGGGCCCGAGCAGCAGCCCCAGAAGTGGAGCCTCAAATAGAGATTGACAAGGAGGTTCTAGCTCAGACTGTTCCTGTCGGACCAGCTCAGGTTCCGGAGGGGTTCATTGCTACCCCAGTACTTCAGGACGCTTTGGTCTGTTTGATGGGCCTTATAGAGAGTGTGGCCCAGACTGGCGCATTTCACATGGCACCAGCAGTCTCTCAGGCTGGAGGAGGAGCCCAGACTCCTACCACTCCCGTTCCGGAGCAGATAGCTCCCCAGTATCAGGCTCCAGCAGCTGAGCCAATCGGATTAGTTCAGCCGGTTATTGCGGCACAGGTCGGAGATGGGCTAGCTATGTCTTCTGAGGCTTTATGAAGATTGGACAAGTTTACCAAGCTCTTTCCTATTCACTTTAGTGGTGCCCCTTCAGAGGACCCCCAGGAGTATCTTGACAGTTGTCACGAGGTTCTACGGAACATGGGTATAGTGGAGACTAATAGGGTGATTTTTCTGCATTTCAGATGACTGGTCCCGCCAAGAAATGGTGGAGAGATTACTTGTTGACCAGACCAGCTGGGTCGCCTGCTCTTACTTGGGACCAGTTCTCTCAGCTCTTCATAGAAAAGTTTCTACCTATCACATTGAGAGATGAGCATCGCCATCAGTTTGAGCATCTCCAGCAGGGCAGTATGACGGTTACTCAGTATGAGACCCGTTTTGTGGATTTGTCCTGTTATGCTATTCTTCTGCTTCCCACCGAGAGAGAGAGGGTGAGGAGGTTTATTGATGGACTTG
>AWOL01S0026076.1:32089-57016 GCA_000715115.1 Nicotiana otophora | reverse complement strand
ATATATCCCGCCTTGTCATGCCGCATGTGCAAATATCAATAGTAATAATAGCACGGCAGAAACATCGTGCAACCCCATAACAAAGAGATGTCAACAAAGGACACTCCCGAGATACAGTCTCGTAGTCCCAAATGTAAATATGCAAGACATGGGGATCTCCCGAGGTATCGCCTTGCAGTCCCAAAGTAAATATGCAAGAACACCAAGTACAACAACAACAATAACACTAATACAAGGGTACGACAAATAAATCAACTCAGAAATTCCAGAACTCAAAGGAACAGAGGAATTAATTCACAAGGAGTGGCCACAATAGAGAATACTAGTCATAATCAGAACAACTCAACAAGAAAGGAAATATTATGTAACAACGGTCCACAATGTACAATTCGACAACGAGGGAGCTAACACAAGGCAAATAATTCCAAATAAGGACAAGTCAACTAAAATGTAGGATATCTAACTTCTTTTAAGGTTGGCAATTAAGAAAGTGATACAATAAATTCAATTAGGGATAAGCAACAGAAAGATAATCATAGCCTCAATTAAGGATGAACAATTACAAAAGAGGTAATTATAACTTCAAATAAAGATAAGCAGTTAGGGGAAAGATAACATGAAAATAGAAGAGATAACAATTTTCGTTAAGGCACAAATGGCCCAAATAAGCATCAAGGAAGGATCATGAAGCAATAATTCTAATTAAAGTAGGTAAAGGTGAAATTAGTAATTAAGAGACGTATTCATAACATAACAACTGCATAATCAGTGAATACAAGGACCTAAGAACCCTAAAAGGCCAACTTTCCACAAATAGGTCCGAGCACGTACTCGTCATCTTGCGTACACGGACTACAATTAGCATAGAAGACTCAAATCCTAAGGGGTAATTCCCCTTCACGAAGTTAGACAAGATACTTACCTCGAAGCAAGCACGATCAATCAGTAATAATGCCTTTTCCTTGATTATCCGACTCCAAATGACCAAAATCTAGCCAAAACCAATTACATATCATAAATACAACTATAATAAACTAATCTAATTAATGAAATAAATACTTTAACAAACATTTCGAAAATAGTCCTAAAACGTCGACCAGGGCCCACGTCTCAGAATCGGGTAAAAGTCATAAAATACGAATACCCAATCAACCATGATTTCACTCGTACCAAAATTATCCAAATCCGATATCAAAATCCCAATCAAAACTCAAAAACTTAGTTGAAGAGCTTCTCCCATGTTTTCCCAAATTTCTCAACCACATTTCTTAATTAAATTATGAAATCAACTATAGATTAGTGGAATATAACCATAAATGAGTTAAGAATTGTTACCCAAAAGCTTCCTCTGAAAATCTCCCAAATTATCGCCCAAATCCGAGCTCTCAAAGTCCCAAAATGAAAATAGGACAAACCCTCGAACTTTTCTCTTTTCTGACCAGCGATCTCGCACCTACAGACCCATAGTCGCACCTGCAACGCCGCACCTGCGGAAAATCCATCACAGGTGTAGACTTGACTCACACACCTGGGTCCACTTCTGCGATCAAATGGTCACACCTGCGAGTGTGCGCCTGCGAATAAATGTCCGCTTCTGTGGGCTGCCCCTCCAGCTAACTCTCCGCATCTGCGGAACTTCAAGCGCATCTGTGGGCTCGCAAATACGGAACTTCCCTCGCACCTGCGACCCCTGGCCATCTCCTCAATCTCGCTTCTGTGCTTGGCCACTCGCACATGTGTGTCCGCACCTGCGGCCACCCCACCGCAGGTGTGAATACACCAAAAGCTTGAAAGCTTCAGCAATTACACAAGTGCAAATTTCGATCAGTTAAGGATCCAAAACTCACCCGAAGTTCCCAGGACCTGAACCAAATATACCAACCATTCCTATAACACTGTACGAACTTAGTCGAGCCCTCAAATCACATCAAACAATGCTAAAAATACGAATCACCCTCCAATTCAAACTTAATGAACTTGAAACTTTAAATTTCTACAACTGATGCCGAAACCTATCAAATCGCGTCTGAGTGACCCTATATTATGCACAAAAGTCATATTTAATAGTATAGACCTATCCAACTTCTGGAATTGGATTCCGACCTCGATATCAAAATGTCCACTATCGATCAAAATCTCCAAAAATTCGACTTTCGTCATTTCAAACCTAAATGAGCTACAGACCTCCAAAATACAATCCGGACACGTCCCTAAGTCCAAAATCACCAACAGAGCTAACGGAACCGACGAAACTCCATTCCGGAGTCGTCTTCATACAGCTCTGAATACGGTCAAAATTCTAAGGCTTAAGCTTCCGTTTTAGGGACTAAGTGCCCCAAATCACTCCGAATCATCTGGTAATTGAATTCCACTACGCACGCAAGTCAATACAAATAATATGAAGCTACTCAGGGCCTTATTCCGCCGAACAAGACTTAAATTCTCAAAATGACCGGTCGGGTCATTACACAGAAGCTCAAGACTGCCTTGACCACAACTCCAGTTCTAGTTTTACCTTCAGCTTCATGCTCTTATACAATGTAATGTGATGCTTCTCGGATCGGTATTGGGTTAGTCTTGATGTAGGGAGGTAGAGTGATTGCTTATGGTTCGCGTCAGTTGAAGCCTCATGAGAAGAACTACCCTGTCCATGATTTGGAGGTAACTGCCCGACGTTTCGCAAACCTTGTCTCTCCTTCCTTATCTTTCCACTTATTGTATTTTGTTTCGGACGATTATCGACAGTATTTTTCAAACTTATGATGTATAGATGCTAATGTACTCTGTGACACCCCGATAGTTGGGAACTTCCGCGTTGTGTTTTAGGTTTCTATCCCGTTTATGAGAAATTTTATTTTTTAAACTGCTTTAATTCATTCTGTTAAAAGTATTGAAGTTATTTCGTAATGTCGGCTTGCTTAGTACTACGTTAGGTGCCATCATAATATGTTAAGATTTTGGGTCGTGACAAGCCTCCTAATACTGTAGGAACAAATCCCATTACTTAAATTAACTTTTGGGGTTTAACAAACTATACTTTTTAAAATTACTTTTGAATATGAAAATCTTTAATTTGAATTCTCCCTCAAACAATGTGGATAGATGAAAATTATTTAATATTTATTGGTAAATTGCTTTAAAATAGTATGGGTAAATATGAAAATCTTGTAAATATCTATTGATAATTCTTTTTGTTGCTCTATTATTTAAAACTTAATTTTACCTTCTCTATGAAAACTTCTATTTGACTTAAACAAAATTAATAATCTATATATTATTAAAAGGAAGGAAGTCTAGCCTAGGATTATGATAAGTGAAAGCGTAGGAGAAAGACATGTGGTAGTTTTAGGACAAAATTATTTAGGTTAGTTAAGAATAATTTATTTAAATTTTTTAAATTCCAATTCAAATTTTTAAATATATATAATAGTTCTAAGGAAATAATATATTTTTATATATTGGGATAAGTTAAAATATAAAATGAAATGTACTTATGATATTAAATATTTGGTGACTTTAAAAATTTAAAAACTTTCAAGCCGCAAAATAAGATCTTAAATAAAATATTTATATTATATAGGCAATATGAAGTATTTTAATAACTCTAAAAAATTTAATTGATAAATTTAAATAATAGTTGAATTTTTTAATAATAAAATAATAGTGAGTAAATAAATTTTTTAGGAGTAGGAAAAATCTATATTATACTTTTTATATTTAATGTTTTAAGAAAGAAGTAATTTCTATATATTGAAAATTACTTATTCTGACACATATTCTATTTTAAATTGGAAAGTTATCAATACGTAATATAACTCTATTCATGCACGTGTTTGCCGTAAAACATATCGAACCTAAGATGTAATTATTTGGTTATAGGTCATTGGTTACACAATTATGATATATATTATATATTATATGAAAGGAGAGTATTTAAATATTATTAAAAGGAAAAACTATTTGTTGGATTTTATTTTCTTAAATTTTAAACAATATTATTAACTCATATTTTTGTATCTAATTTATGGTCAATAATAATCTTTTAAATACTAAGAAATAATATTATATGATTGAAATATATAGAAATTAAAATAATGTCAGGACCCCAATTTTCCTCTGTAGGATGTCGTGACGACACCTAGTTTCTAAAACTAGGTAAGCCTAACAACAGGCGGAATGTAACTGAAATAATAATTAAACTCTCAAAAACTCAACAATTATAATAAAGAAAACTCTCACCACATGCATTTTAACCCCAAAATATTATACCACCGCATGTGTATCAATATCATAACGTATCACAAATCGCACCTCAAGTGCCCAATATTACAACTTGCCAAAGAAATCAACAATAACATGGTTTTCATAATAAAGAGACCATGGCTCAACCACAATGTACACAAGAATCTCACCAATAACAACCGGAAGTGAATAACTCAACAGAATAGTATTTTACAACTTAACACTTTGCCTCATTATGAATCACGACCTTTATAACTCGATGCCTCTTTCAACAACAGGATATTCCAAGAGTAACAACCTCAAGTAAAGAATTCCATGGTTACATAATGGAAACAAGAACTTCAACAAAACATGTAAAGCAATTAACAAGTAATATATAAGACACGTAGAGCATGTGAAAATAGACTAGAAATGAGGACTATAACATGTTAAGGTAGCTCAATTAAGGCATGAAAGGAATCGACATGGCTAAAACTGTAAATTTCCATATTTAGCCCGTGTACACACTCGTCATCTTGCGTACCCGGCTTTCACATACCACAATTATCACAAACCAACACAAATCCTAAGGGGTAATTTTTCCACACAAGGTTAGGCAAGTCACTTACCTCAAAACTTGCTAATTCAATCCACTTGTTGGCCTTTCCCTCGATTATCAATTCCAAACGGCTCGAATCTAGCCAAAATAATTTCATATCATAAATATAAACTATATGAAACTAATTCGAATAATAAAGTTACTGTGATGACACGGCAGGTCATCTAGAGTTTTAAACTTTATTTCTGTGTTTCGAAACCTCAAATATCTCATTGTAATGACCCGACCGGTAGTTTTGAGAATTTGCATCCCGTTCGGCGGCTTAAGGTCTCGAGAAACTTCGTATTATGACTTGCGTGTGTGGCCGAGTTCAGTTTTCGGATGATTCAGGATTGATTTGGAAGAGGGATTCTTGTTTTAGAAGTTTAAGCGGTATGAGTTGACCGAAATTTGACTTTTGTGTAGACAACTTCGAAATTATATTTTGATGATTCCAATAGCTCGTATAGTGATTTTGGACCAAGCTGTGCGTGCGGATTTGTATTTGGAGGTCCGTAGAGTAATTTGAAGCATTTTGGCAAACAAAATCGGAAAGTTGAAATTTTGGAAGGTTGAGAGGTTTGACTGAGAGTTGACTTTGGTGATATCAGGATCGGAATGCGATTCCGAGAGTTGGATTAGCTCTGTTATGTCGTTTGGAACTTACATACAAAATTTGACGTCATTCCGGGTTAATTTGATATATTTCGGCACGAGTTTTGGAAGTTAAAAGATTTAAAAATTCATGAGTTCGATTTGTGGTGCGATTCGTAGTTGCGACATTGTTTGATGTGGTTTGAGGCTTCAAGAAGCTCCGCGTTATGTTTTAGGACTTGTTAGTATGTTTGGTTGAGTCTCGGGGGTCTCGAGTGAGTTCGGGGTGAGTTTTGAACGAGTTTGGGCATTTCGGCACTTTAATGATGTTCTGGAATAATTGAAGTGCGGAGGGCACATTTTGGAGTACTAAGGCAAAGCCTCATGTGCGGACCTTAGAGGAAAATTGCGGACCACAGAGGATTTGTGCGGACCGCAGAGGATATGTGCGGACAACAGAAATCCTCTTGCGGCCGCAGAAAGGAGAATCTGCAGGTTCGATGGTCTTATTTCTGAAGCTTATATCTTTTAATTATAAGAAATTTGGGGATGATTCAAAAATGAAAGTTGTAGCCCTTTGAGTATAGTTTTCGAAAAGATAAACCATTTATTATTTGGGCATTTTCACTAAAAGTTATGGTCAATTTACTAAAGCCTGGTAGTGCAGATACTGCTGAAGTGCGGCCGCACAATTTGGATTGGGGCCGCGGAGCCTGGAATGTGCGAACCGCACAAAAAATGTACGGTCAGCACTTTGGAGGTCAGATGTGGTACCATATAAACGAGGTTTTCATCTCATTTTTCATTATTGGACCTAGAGAGCTCGGCTTGTGGTGAATTTTCGTGGGTTTTTCAAGAAACTCATCGGGGTAAGTGATTCTAACTCGGTTTTGGCTATATTATACGAATCCATTATTATTTTCATCATTTAATTAGTAATTTGAGTTGGAAATTTGGGAAAATTGTAAAAACGTTTTAGACTAAATTTTGGGGATTTGAAAGGTGATTTGAGGTCGGATTTGAGTAATTCTTGTATCGTTGGACTCGTTATCGAATAGGTATTCGAATTTTGTAATTTTAGTCAGGTTCCGAGGTACGAGCCCGAGGTTAACTTTTTAGTTTTAATTAACAATCGAAGCTTTATCATCCGAAATAGTTTCCTATGAGTTTTATTTATGATTTGAAGTTATTTTGACTAGATTTGAGCCGTCCAGAGGTTGTTTCACACGAGAAAGTCATTTTAGTGTATCGGTCTAGCTTCTTTGAGGTAAGTATCTTGCCTAACTTCGCGTGGGGGAACTACCCCTTAGGATTTGATTCTTTGGTGCTAATTTGTGTCATGTAAAGTCCGCGTATGCGAGGTGACGAGTACATGCTCGGGCTTATTTGTGGAAAGTTGACCTTTAGGGCTTTTAGATCCTTATATTCATTAGATATGGAGTTGTTTTGTTATGCTAAATTCCCCATTTATTAGTTTTACCTCTACGTGTCTTAATTTGGAATTAATTGCTTCATATTCTACTCTTATTGCTTATTTGACTCTTGTGTGCCTTAACGGAAGTTGTTGCCTTTTAATTGCCATGCAACCATTCCCTAATTGCTCATCCTTAATTGAAATTATCATTATTTCTTCTGTAATTGTCTATCCTTAATTAAGGTTATGATTATCTTTTCCGTTGCTTATCCTTAATTGAATTTGTTGTATCGCTATCATAATTGCTCAACCCTAAATGAAGTTTAGTTATCCTTTATCATAGTTGACTTATCCTTAATTGGAATTATTGATTCATGTTATCTCTCTTGTTGTTGAGTTGTACTTTTATGGAATCATTTGTCACGTATTATCTGTCTCTTGTTGAGCTACTCTTATTGAGACTAGTATTCTCTATTGTGTTTATTCTTTGTGAGCTCGTTATACCGCTTCTTTGTGTTCTAAAGCTCTTGAGTTGATTTACTTGTCGTATTTTCGTGTATTGTTGTTGTTGCTATTGTACTCAGTTTGTTGAGCCGAGGGCTACGCGCAGCTGTGGTATTGAAACTGTCTAGAGGAAGTGTTGTGGAATATGGACACATATTATGAAGGACATTCTATTGTGTTGTTGTGTTTTTGGCACGTGATATTATTAGGAGTATTTGTTTGGGTATTTTCACGAGATTTCTACCGTGCTATTATTACTATTGATGTTGCACAAGCGGCATGACAAGGCAGGCTATATTTGTGTTTTTGCGCATGTGGCGAGACAAGGTGGGAACATTTCTATGCGCATGTGGCGAGACAAGGCGAGTATTTACTTTATTATTGCGCACGTTACGATACAAGGTGGGTTATGTCGGGGATTGATTTGTGATGACTTATGATGGCCTGGGGGAGTTGTTGTTGTTGATATTTGTGTAGTGGCGTGCCTAACCTGTGTGAGTTTACTTGGTGCAAAATTGTTGGGATCGTTCTTTATGTGCCGTTCATTGTTTCTCTACTCTTATTCGTTAGCCCGAACTGTGATAGAACACTTGCACAAGCATACACATACTTTATCACCCGATCGGTTTAGGAAGATGAACACTGATGCTACCGATTATTTGTACGTACTGCGTCTACTTGTCTTATATGTGAGATTGGTTCTATTGGCACGTGAGTCATCCGTGCAGTTATCAGTTGTAATGAGGGCACAAGATGCCAAGTGATTAGGGTTTGTGAATTGGGACTCGTGAATTGTGTGAGTTTTGAGGTTTGATACCTCATAGGGATTATTGAATAAACTTGGTATGAAAGCAATTATTCCTATCAAGTTGCTACTTGTCTTTCCTTTGTTTGTTTTTCACCGGATTTTAACTGTGCGCAGCTTACTCTACTGCGTTATTACTTATTGTGTCCCGTTGCTAATTGTTGCTTCTATTCCTATTGCAAGTATTGTATTATTGTTGTCATTATACGTAGCTTCGTATATATATATCGTACTCTGTTAATTCTACACCTATACTTTTCCAGGTTATTTAGTCCAATAGGTGTCTTGACTGCCTCTCGTCACTACTCCACTGATGTTAGTCTTGATACTTACTGGGTACCGCTGTGGTGTACTCATACTACGCTTCTGCATATTTTTGTGCAGATCCAGGTTTTTGGAGTCAGTCGATCGCTAGCTAGCTGTACGAATCTTGTTGTGGAGACTCAAGGTAAATCTCCTACTGTGTTTGCAGGCTTCGGAGTCACCTCCTGATATTATACTTGCACTTTTTTATCTCTATTTCAAAACATTTGTATTCCGAGGGCTCTCTAGCAAACTCAATAGAGCTTATGACTTGTACTAATAGTTTTGGGATTGTAAGTTTTGTATAGAGAATTTTTGTTTCGTATTTGCCAGTCGTTAGTTAAATATGGTTATTATTCCAATAAATGTTAGGCTTACCTAGTCCCTAAGACTAGGTGTCATCACGATATCATACAGAGGGGAATTTGGATCGTGACACTCATTTTATCCTTCCTCAATTTACGTGCGTAGTCCGTGTCTTTTTTCGGGAGGCTTTTATGTTAAAATTGATAAAAAGTGAGATTATGCCTTAAAATCTATTGGAGTTGACTTCGGTCAATATTTTGAGCAAATAGACCCCAGATCCAAGTTTTGCCGGTCCCGATGGGTCCGTATCGCAATTTGGGACTTGGGCATATGCCCGAAATCGAATTCAGAGGTCCCTAGCTCGAGTTATCGCAGCTTTGTCAAAAATTTGAAATCTAAAGGTTTAATGAAAGTTAAAGATTTGACCAAAGTTTGACTTTATTACTACCGGATCCAAATTTTGGTTCTGGAGCTTGGTATAGGTTCCTTACTATATTTATGACTTGTTTGCAAAGTTTGGTGCAAAACGGAGTTGGTTTGACGTAATTTGGATGTTCGGTTGTTAAAGTAGGAATTCTATTATTTCATTGAAAATTTCATTTGATTTTGTATCTGATTCGTAGTTCTAGGTGTTATTTTGGCAATTTGATCGCGCGAGCGAGTTCGTATGAGGTTTTTGGAGTTGTATACATGTTTGGTTTGGAGTCCCGAGGACTTGGGTAAGTTTCGGATAGGCTACAAAGTGAATTTGGACTTAGAATCATAGCTGGTGCAAGTGTGTGTTCTGGTGTTGTCTTCAGATCTCGCATTTGCGAGCAGGGGCTTGGGTGTTAGTTTTTGCATTTGCGAAATCTGGTGCCGCATTTGCGATCTCCTTAGGTTTGCATTTGCGAACATATTGTTCGCATTTGCAAAGGCAGTAGAGATGGGGGACCTTCGCAATTGCGAAGGATTTCTCGCATTTGCGTGGTTCGCAATTACGAACCCCAGGTCGCAATTGCGACATCTGCGCCTAGACTTAAGCTGAGTTAGACGGGAATTTGTTCATTCTTTCAAATTTTCAAACCTAGAAACCTTAGAGGCGATTTTTCCAAGAGCTTTTCTTCCCCAATTTGTTGGTAAATGATTTTAACCTACTTTCTTTATGTTACCCATTACATTTTAAAAGATTTAAACCTAAAATTTAGGATTTTCATGATGGAAATTGGGGGTTTGGGTAGAATTAGAGATTTTTGTAAAATTGAAATTTAGTCCTCAAATTGAGATCAGATTTCGAAACAAATTGCATAACCGGGATCGGGGGTGAATGGGTTTGGTCCGAATTTTGGGTTTGGACCAAGCGGGCCCGGGAGTTGACTTTTTCAATAATGACCTAAATGGAACCTTTCTGATTCGTGGGTAGTTCTTAAGGCTTATTTTGAATCATTGGTTGATAATTTGCTAGATTTGGTTGGCTTGGAGGCTTATTCTAAAGGCAAAGCCGTGGTTGAGCTTTGAGTTGAATTTCGGAGCGAGGTAAGTTTCGTGGTTAACCTTGACTTGAGAGATTATGACTTGTTTTGCCTATTTGCTACGTGTTTAAATGTTGGATACAACATATATGTGGGATGACGAATACTTATGCGTTGTTGTTGGGTTAAAGCATGCGGTTGAAACTTGTTTCTCGTGATTTATTTCCTTCTTTCATTATGATATCCATGTCTAGAATAGTTTATTACTTAATTGATCATTCTTTTTGCATATATGAATTATTTGTGATAATTGAATATTATTTAAAGTTGAGGTTCGGTATTGTGGAAACGCTGTTGACATAAGGTTTGTTCTTGATTATTCTTTCTCCCAAATGTTTATATTTATTGCTTCATGGCAAGGGAGATAATATTAATGCACGAAGGGTGATGTCATGCCTTATTTATCATTTTATGGAGATATTGAGAATAAAAGTACGAAGGGTGATGTCGTGCCATTACTATTGTTTCTTGGTGAGGTTGAGGGTGAAAGCACGAAGGGTGATGTTGTGCAGTTTATATTCATTATGTTTATCCGTCTCATTGGCTGAAGGTTTATTGACTATTTCATGTTGTCATTCCCTCTTGTAGTCACCATATTTTGTACCCCTTTTGCATGTCCCCTCCCAATAGTACATGTTAAATCCTTATTTGATGTTATGTTGGGCATATAGTTTTGTCTGTACAGGTTTAATTACGTCGGTGTCCTGTCATAGCCTCGTCACTACCTCATCGAGGTTAGATTCGACACTTACGGAGTACATTGGGTCTGTTGTACTCATACTACATTCTGCACTTTTTGTGATAATTTTGGTACCGGTCCCAGCTGTCCGTGAGGCGCATCAGCTCGAATTAGCTTATTTGGAGACTCGAGGTAGATCTGTTGGCATCCGCAGACCTTGAAGTCCCCTTCCTCCTTTCTTATTTACTGTTCATCTCATTCAAGACAGTTGTATTTATTTCAGACTTTATTTGTAGAGTTTGTATAAGCTCGTGTACTTGTGACTCCAGATTCGTGTTGTACTAGATATTGGATTATTATGTTATTTCGTACTTCAATTTAGCTTGATTTCTGTCTGATTGGTTAAATTGTTCAAAGTGTTAGTAAAAGAATTACTCTAACGTTGGCTTGCCTAGCAAGTGAAATGTTAGGCGCCATCACGGTCCCGAAGGTGGGAATTCTGGGTCGTGACAAGTTGGTATCAGAGCACTAGGTTACCTAGGTCTCATGAGTCACGAGCAAACTTAGTAGAGTCTGGAGGATCGGTACAGAGACGTCTGTACTTATCTTTCATAAGCTACGGAGTTTAGGAACAATTTCACTTATATTCTTCTTTGTCGTGCGATTTTATTCTCTCATTGATAATTGAACTCTTCTACTCTTGTTCTCTCGCAAATGGCGAGAATGCGTACTGTATTTTCAGCTGGACAGCAGGCGGAGCCCCCAGTAGCATCTCCTACTAGGGGCAGAGGACGAGGCCGAGGTCGCGCCAGAGGCCAAGGCAGAGGCAGAGCTCAGCTTAGAGCTCGAGCAACAACACCAGCTGTGGAGCCTCAGGTGGATATTGACGAGGAGGTTCCAGCTCAGACTGTACCTGTTGGACCAGCTCAGGTCCCGGAAGGGTTCATTCTCACCTAGTGCTTCAAGATACTCTAGTCCGTTTAGAGGGCCTTATGGAGAGTGTGGCCTAGGCTGGTACATTTCCTGAGGCACCAGCCGTCTCTCAGGCTGGGGGAGGAGCACAGACCCCCATTACTCACACTCCGGAGCAGATGGCTCCCCAGTATTAGACTCCAGCATCTAGTTGGAGTAGCTCAGCCAGTTGTTGCAGCCCAAGCCGGTGATAGTCCCACCATGTCTTCTGAGGGCTTATTGAGATTGGACATGTTTACTAAGCTCTTTCCAATTCACTTCAGTGGTGCACCTTCTGAGGACCCATAGGATTATCTTGACTGCTGCCATGAGGTGCTGCGGAACATGGGTATAGTTGAGACCAATGAGGTCGATTTTGCTGTGTTAGATGACGGATTCCTCCAAGAGGTGGTTGAGAGATTATATGTTGAACAGACCAGCTGGGTCGCCTACACTTACTTGGGAGCAGTTCTCACAGCTATTTCTAGAGAAGTTTCTCCCTATGACACTGAGAGAGGATTACCGCAGGCAGTTTTAGCACCTCCAGCATGGCAGTATGACTGTTACTCAGTATAAGACCCATTTTGTGGATCTAGCCCGTCATGCTCTTCTTTTGCTTCCTACTAAGGGAGAGAGGGTGAAGAGGTTTATTGATGTACTCATTCACCCTATCAGGCTACATATGGCCAAGGAGACCGGGGGTGAGATTTCCTTTCAAACGGCTGCTAATGTTACTAGGCGGATTGAGGTGGTTCTTGCATATGAGAGAGGGAAGGGGTATGATAAGAGGCCTCGTTATTCTGGTAGGTTCAACGGCGCCTCGTCTGGAGGCAGCGGTACTTTTGGTAGAGGCCAACCTCCCAAGCCGTTTCACTTAGCACTCCAGGCATCTCACTATGCTTCAGGTGGTCGCCACCCTCATATGTCTCATCCCGATCAACTAGCCTATAGTATACCACCAGCTCCTATTAGTGCACCTCCGCTCTAGAGTTTATAGGGTGGTTACTCAGGTCGTCAGGGTCAGCAGTCACACCAGCCGAGATCCTATTATACTTATGGTGATTCGAGGCATATTGCTAGATTTTACTCTCAGGCATCGGGCAACTTACAGCAGCAGGGTTCTCGTGCCATGGTCCCGGCACCGGTTGCTTTACCGCCTGCTCAGCTAGCTAGAGGTGGAGGTTAGACCATTGGAGGTGGAGGCCAGCCAATTAGAGGCCGTCCTTGGGATGCGATTCATAGTGGTGGGGCCTAGCCCCGATTTTATGCCTTTCCAGCGAGGCTTGAGGCTAAGTTATCTGACACTGTTATCACAGGTATTGTTCCAGTTTGCCATAGAGATGCTTCAGTTATATTTGATCCGGGCTCTACTTATTCTTACGTGTCATCCTACTTTGCTTCATATCTGGTTGTGCCTCGTGATTCTTTGAGTGCTCTTGTGTATGTGTCCACACCTGTAGGAGATTCTATCATAGTAGATCATGTCTATCGTTTGTGAATGGTTACTATTAGGAGTCTTGAGACTAGCATAGATCTCCTACTTCTCGATATGGTAGATTTGGATGTCATCTTAGGTATGGGTTGGTTGCTACCTTATCATGCTATATTGGATTGTCATGCCAAAATGGCGACCTTAGTCTTCCTGGGGTTGCCTCGATTAGAGTGGAAGGGGACTATTGGCCATTCTACCAGCAGGGTTATCTCTTATGTGAAGGCTAGGCATATAGTCAAGAAGGGGTGTCTAGCTTATTTAGCTTATGTCCGCGATTCTAGTGTGAATGTTCCTTCCATGAACTCAGTACCAGTTGTTTGTGAGTTTCCAGAGGTGTTTCCTGCAGATCTACCAGGGATGCCACCCGACAGAGATATTGACTTCTGTTTTGATTTGGCTCCGGGCACTCAGCCCATTTCTATTCTGCTATACCGTATGGCCTTGCTAGAGTTGAACGAATTGAAGGAGCAACTGCAAGATTTGCTTGATAAGGGCTTCATTAGACCTAGTGTCTCGCCCTGGGGTGTGCCAGTGTTGTTCGTGAAGAAGAAAGATGGATCGATAAGGATGTGCATAGACTATCGACAGTTGAACAAAGTCACCATCAAGAACAAGTGTCCATTGCCGAGGATTGATGACTTATTTGATTAGCTTCACGCTGCCAAGGTATTTTCAAAGATTGATTTAAGGTCTGGCTACCATCATTTAAAGATTAGGGAATCTGATGTCCCTAAGACTATTTTTCGGACTCAATATGGGCATTATGAGTTTCTAGTGATGTTATTTGGGCTGACTAATGCCCCAGCAGCATTTATGAATTTGATGCACCGGGTGTTCAAGCCCTACTTGAATTCCTTAGTGATTGTATTTATTGACAATATCTTGATATACTCCCCTAGTCGAGAGGAGCACGAGCTGCATCTTAGGATTGTACTTTAGACTCTGAGGGATAGCCAATTAAATGTCAAGTTTTCAAAGTGCGAATGTTGGTTAGACTTGGTCGCCTTTTTGGGGCACGTCGTATCGGCAGATAGCATACAGGTGGATCCTAAGAAGATTGAGGCAGTTCAGAACTGGCCTAGACCCACTTCAGCTATGGAGATCCGGAGTTTCCTAGGTTTGGCGGGTTATTACCGTCGGTTCTTAGAGGGATTTTCATCTATAGCAACCCCATTGACCAGATTGACCCAGAGGGGGTGCCCCGTTCAGATGGTCAGATGAGTGTGAGTTGAGCTTTCAGAAGCTCAAGACTGCTTTGACTATGGCGTCAGTGTTGGTGTTGCCCACAGGTTCAGGATCTTACACGGTGTATTGTGATACATCTTGTGTTGTGCTCGATGCAATACTGATGCAAGATGGCAGGGTGATCGCATATGTGTCATGACAGTTGAAGGTTAATGAGAGGAATTACCTTGTTAATGACTTAGAGTTAGCGGCCATTGTTCATGCGTTGAAGATTTGGAGGCACTATCTTTAGGGCATGTCGTGCGAGGTATTCATGGATCACCGGAGTCTACAATATTTGTTCAAACAAAAGGATCTCAATTTGAGGCAGAGGAGGTGGTTGGAGCTGTTGAAAGATTATGATATCACCATTTTGTATCATCCCGAGAAGGACAATGTGGTGGCCGAGGCAGTGAGTATAGGCAGCCTTGTGTACATTCCAGTCGGTGAGAGACCGCTTGCATCAGATGTTCAGGCCTTGGCCAATCAGTTTGTAAGGTTAGATGTTTCAGAGCCCAGTCGTGTTCTAGCTTGCATAGTCGCTCGGTCGTCCTTGTATGAGCGCATCAGAGAGTGGCAGTATGATGACCCTAATTTGCTGGTCCTTAGGGACACGGTATAGCACGGTGGTGCCAAACATGTTACTGTGGGAGATGATGGGGTTCTGAGGATGCATGGTCATATTTGTGTGCCCAATGTAGATGGACTTCGTGAGTTGATTTTTGAGGAGGCACAAAGTTTCGGGTTTTCTATTCATCCGGGTGGAGCCAAGATATATATCAGGAGCAAGTCAGTGCATTTCATTCCTATGGTAGTTACCTATTTTTCTGAGCGGTTGGCTGAGATCTACATCCGTGAGATCGTCCATCTTCACGGTGTTCCCGTCTCTATCATTTCTGATCGAGGTACGCAGTTCACCTCGCACTTCTGGAGGGCAGTACAGCGTGAGTTAGGTACGCAGGTTAAGTTGAGCACAACATTTAATCCTCAGACGGACGGACAGTCCGAGAGCACTATTCAGATATTAGAGGATATGCTACGCACTTGTGTTATAGATTTTGGGGGTTCTTGGGATCATTTCTTGCCACTTGCAGAGTTTGTCTACAACAACACCTGCCAGTCGAGAATTCAGATGGCTCCCTATAAGGCGTTATACGAGAGGCGGTGTCGAGCACCAGTTGGATGGTTCGAGCCAGGGGAGGCTCGGTTGTTGGGTACAGATTTTGTGCAGGATGCCTTGGATAAGGTCAAGATTATTCAGGACCGACTTCGCACACCTCAATCTAGGCAAAAGAGTTATGCCGACCATCGAGTTCGTGATGTTGCATTCATGTTCGGAGAGAGGTTATTACTTCGGGTTTCACCCACGAAGGGTGTGATGAGGTTTGGGAAGAAGGGCAAGTTGAGCCCTAGGTATATCGGACCCTTTGAGATTCTGGAAAGAGTAGGTGAGGTGGCTTACATGCTCGCATTGCCACCTAGTTTATCAGCAGTCCATCTGGTGTTCCATGTGTCTATGCTTCAAAAGTATCACGGTGATTCGTCCCATATGTTAGATTTCAGCACAGTCCAGTTGGACAATGATTTAACTTACGAGGAGGAGCCGGTGGCTATTCTAGCCTGGCAGGTTCGACAGTTGAGGTCAAAGAGTTATCCTTCAGTTCGAGGGTAGTGGAGAGGTCAGATGGTCAAGGCAGCTACTTGGGAGTCCGAGTCGGACATACGGAATAGATATCCACACCTTTTCACCGGTCCAGGTACTTTTCTATGTTCGTTCGAGGACAAACGTTTGTTTTAGAGGTGGGGAATGTGATGACCTGACAGGTTATCTAGAGTTTTAAACCTTAATTCTGTGTTTCAAAACCTCAAATATTGCATTTTAGCCTTCTTCGGTTTGCGTGCATAGTCTGTATCTTTTTCCGGGAGGCTTTTATGTTAAAAATTGATAAAAGGTGAGATTATGCCTTAAAATCCATTGGAGATGACTTCGGTCAACATTTTGAGCAAATGGACCCGTATCCATGTTTTGACGGTCCCATGTGTCCATATCATGATTTTGGACCTGGGCATATGTTCGTAATCGAATTCGAAGGTCCCTAGCTCGAGTTATTGCATTTTTGTCGAAAGTTTGAAGTCTAAATGCTACCGGGTCCGAATTTTTGTTTCGGAGCTTGGTCTAAGTTCCTTAATATATTTATGACTTCTTTGCAAAGTTTGGTGCAAAACAGCATTGGTTTGACGTGATTCGGATGTCCGGTTGTTAAAATAGGAATTCTAAAGTTTCATTGAAAATTATATTTGCTTTGGTGTCCGATTCATAGTTCTAGGTGTTATTTTGGTGATATGATTACGCGAGCAAGTTCGTATGCAGTTTTTGGACTTGTGTGCATGTTTGGTTTGGAGCCCTGAGGGCTCGAGTGAGTTTCGAATAGGCTACGGAGTGAATTTGGACTTAGAATCATAGCTGGCGCAAGTGTGTGTTCTGGTGTTGTCTGCAGATCTCGCATTTGTGAGGTCTGGCTCGTAAATGCGAGCCTCGCATTTGCAAAGAAGGCTTTGCATTTGCGAGCAAGGGCTGGGGGGTTAATTTTTGCATTTGCGAAATCTGGGGTCGCATTTGCGATCTCCTCAGGTTCGCATTTGCGAACATATTGTTCGCATTTGTGAAAGCAACAGAGATGGGTGACCTTTGCAATTGCGAAGGATTTCTTGCATTTGCGGGGTTCGCAATTGCGAACCCCAGGTTGCAATTGCGACATCTGCGCCTGGACTTAAGCTAAGTTAGACGGGATTTTGCTCATTCTTTCAAATTTTTAAACCTAGAAACCTTAGAGGCGATTTTTCCAAGAGCTCTTCTTCCCCAATTCGTTGATAAGTGATTCTAACCTACTTTCTTTCAATTACCCATTACATTTTATAAGATTTTAACCTAAAATTTAGGATTTTCATGATAGAAATTGGGGGTTTGGGTAGAATTAGGGATTTTTGTAATATTAGAATTTAGACCTCAAATTGAGGTCGGATTTTGAAACAAATTGCATAACCGGGCTCGGGGGTGAATGGATAATCGGATTTTTGTTCAAATTTCGGGTTTGGACCAAACAAGCACAGGAGTTGACTTTTGTTGACTTTTTCAATAATGACCTAAATTGAATCTTTCTCATTCGTTAGTAGTTCTTAAGGCTTATGTTGAATCGTTGGTTGATAATTTGCTAGATTTGGTTGGATCAGAGGCTTGTTCTAAAGGCAAAGTCGTGGTTGAGCTTTGAGTTGATTTTTGGAGCGAGGTAAGTGTCGTGGTTAACCTTGACTTGAGGGGTTATGACTTGTTTTGCCTATTTGCTACGTGTTTAAATATTGGGTACAATGTATATGTGAGGTGACGATTACTTATGCGTTATTGTTGGGTTGCATGCGGTTGAAACTTGTTTCTAGTGATTTATTTCCTTCTTTGATTATGACATCCATGTCTAGACTAGTTTATTACTTAATTGATCATTCTTTCCGCATTTATGATTTTTTGTGATAATTGACTATTATTGAAAGTTGAAGCTCGGCATTGTGGAAACGTTTTTGACGTAAGGTTTGTTCTTGATTATTCTTTCTCCCAAATGTTTATATTTATTGCTTCATGGTAAGAGAGAGAGTGTTAATGCACGAAGGGTGATGTCATGCCGATTATTGTTCCATTTGTTGATTTATATATAGTGAGGAAGAGAGTTAAATCACGAAGGGTGATGTCGTGCCGTATTTATCATTTCATGATGAAACTGAGAGTAAAAGCACGAAGGGTGATGTCGTGCCATTATTATTGTTTCATGGTGAGGTTGAGAGTGAAAGCATGAAGGGTGATGCCGTGCAGTTTATATTCATTATGTTTATCCGTCTCATTGGCTGAAGGTTTATTGACTGTTTCATGTTGCTATTTCTTGTAGTAGTCACCGTATTGTATACCCATTTTGCATGTCCCCTCCCAATAGTATATGTTAAATCCTTATTTGTTGTTACGTTATGCATATATTTTTGCTTGTACAGGTTTAATTACGTGGGTGTCTTGTCATAGCCTCTCACTACCTCGTCGAGGTTAGGCTCGATACTTACGGAGTATATTGGGTCGGTTGTACTCATACTACACTCTGCACTTCTTGTGAAGATTTTGGTACTGGTCCCAGCTGTCTTTGAGGCACATCAGCTCAGATTAGCTTATTTGGAGACTCGAGGTAGATCTGCTGGCATCCACAGACCTTGAAGTCCCCTTTCTCCTTCCTTATTTACTGTTCATCTCATTCAAGATAGTTGTATTTATTTCAGACTTTATTTGTAGAATCTCTAGAAGCTCGTGTACTTGTGACTCTAGATTCGAGTTGTAGTACATATTGGATTATTATGCTATTCCGTGCTTCATTTTAGCTTGATTTCTGTCTGATTGGTTAAATTGTTCAAAGTGTTTAAAATTAGTAAAAGAATTACTCTAACGTTGTCTTGCCTAGCAAGTGAAATGTTAGGCGCCATCATGGTCCTGAAGGTGGGAATTCCGGGTCGTGACAGTTATGATCCTTGCAAAGAAATAAAAAGTCAACTGAAAAGGTCAAACTGGGCCCACGTCTCTGAACCCGATAAAATTTATAAAATCCAAATACCCATTTGATAACGAGTCCAACCATACAAGAATTACTCAAATCCGACCTCAAATCGTCTTTCAAAACTAAAACATTTAGTGTAGGAAGTTTTCACAATTTTCCCTCAAATTTGCAACTCAAATCACTAATTAAATGATAAAATTAACAATAGATTCGCGTAATTTAACCAAAACCGAGTTAGTATTTATTACCCCAATGATTTTCTTGAAAAACTCTTAAGCAAATCACCACAAACCTAGCTCTCTAGGTCTAAAAGTGGATTATGAAACTCAAACCCTCTAAGACTCCTTTTCTGCCCAGGTATTCCGCATCTGCAGCCCTTTAGTCGCTCCTGCGATGCCGCACCTGCAGAAAAACCATCGCAGGTACGGTTTCTACTTAACTTCAGGGGTTCTGCTTCTGCGGTCAATGGCTCGCACCTGTGAGCCCGCTTCTGCGGAGAATCCACCGCATGCGGTCCTGCCCAAAGGGTCTTCCCAAATTCCGCTTCTGCAGAAGAAATGACCGCACCTGCGCCCAGGTGTCCACACCTGCGAGCCCAGCCCTGGGCTCTCCTTTTTACTTCTGCACTTCACCTTCTGCACCCATGATTCTGCACCTACGGTCAATCCCTCCGCAGGTGCAATGACACCAGCAGGCCTGGGACTTCAGCAATGAGATTAAGTGCAAAATTGATCTGAATCACACCCGTGGTCCCGAGACCCCGTCCGAAAATACCAATAAGTCCCAAAGTACATAACAGACCTACTCGAGGCCAAAAATCACCTAAAACAACATCGGTTCTACGAATCGCAACCCCAATTCAAGCCTAGGAAACTATGAACTTTCGAATGCCAAAATGATGCCGAACCATACCAAATCAACTGTGATCGACCTCAAATTTTGCACATAAGTCGTAAATAAAATGATGTACCTAACTTTCAGAATCGGAATCCGACCCCGATATAAATAAAGTCAACTCCCAGTCAAACTTTCCAAATTTTTTAAACCTTCAACTTTTTAACTTTCACCAATTCACGCTGAAACGACTTACAGACCTCCAAATCAATATCCGGACGCACTCCTAAGTCTGAAATTACCATATAGAGCTATTAGAGCCATCAAAACTCCATTCCGGGGTCATCTTCATAAAAGTCAAACAATGGTCATCTCTTATAACTTAAACCTCCAACTTAGGGACTATGTGTCCTATTTCACTACGAAACTCACCCGAAATCAAAACCAAATACCCCAGCGAATCACATAATCATAATATAATATATAGGAGACCATATAGGAGATCAGAGCTAGAATACTCAAAACGATCAGTCAGGTCGTTACAAATAATATTGAGAAAAACTCACTTGGCACTTTTAGAACAAAATCTAAAAATATCGTTGATAAGTTTAATTTATATCTATATCAATATCTATAAATAGATCCACTCATCAATTTTTCTTCTATATTCGCTAGAAACATGGATGTGACATATTAATTAGAAATTATAATATAAAGAAAAATCCACTCATCAGTTTTCCTTCTATATTTGCTAGAAACATGGAGGTGACATATTATTTAAAACTTTATAATATAAATAAAAATAAAAATTATAGAAAGACGTACATTGGGATAAATTATGACTATTATACTCTGAAGTAAGTTAAAATATAAAATAAAGTAAATAAAGACTTAAGCTATTAAAGGTTTGATGACTTCAAAAATTGAAAAAACTTCAAGCAGCAAACTAAGATTTTAAATAAAATATCCACATTATAGAGGTAATGTGAGAGTATTTTAATAATACTCAAAAACATATTGAAAAAAAATAAATAATACCTGATTTTTTAGCAATAAATTCAAAGTAAATAAATTAAATTTTTAGAAGTAGGAAAAATCTATATTATAATTTTACATTAAGAAAGGATATTTCGTCAAATAACGAATTAATAAAATGTCGCATGAAAATGTAAAAATACTAAATAATGAATAATGCAATAATGATAAGTAATAATAAACAAAAAAGAGAAAATATTTATATTTTTTAATGCATTAATACTTTTTATATATTAAAAATTACTTATTCTAAAACCTATTCTATTTTAAATTGTAAAGTTACCGACATAACTAAATTCTTAACAAAAAGAAATTGAGAAATGAAAGAATTTCAAGTAACGAGTAAATAAGCTTACTCACAGAAACAAATACTAAAACTTTTATTAAAACATAGAGAGATAAGATTTATTTGATTTTTTTATGAGAAAATTTATACAATGAATTATATTACATAACTAAAATCACAACAGATAAAATCAACAAAAAAATAGAATAATAAAGAAGTGGCAAGCCGCTGGAGATATTAGCAAAGCTAAATGAGTTGGCTGATTTTTCACTAGATGATGATATTCATGTTTTTTAGGTTAATTGTTCTTCTTCTTAAGCAATAATTTTATAGAGACAATTCGATGAAATTTATTTATTTATTTATTGGTTTAATTCTTTTGAATGCGGTCGCTAAATTTAGTATGCAAAATACATATTGTTTTTTAATTTTCTCCTCTCTTTTCTATATTGAAATGATTCGCGCATCGCGCGGTATGTATACTAGTTTTATCAAATGAGGTAAAAGGTTCGAAATGAGCATTTGCACGCAGTACTTCCTGCAAAAATAGTCTAATCAACACTGCACACTAATGTGACTTCAACACAATACTTTTAGTTAACGATAGACTAAATGGGAACCCACTCCATCAATCATAATTAATGGATTTTCAGACCTAGGTTACAGATGTGGGATTGGGACAATTGAATAGGAAGGGGTGCCAATGGTCATGGTGTAATAAAAGGGAGGCAACAAAGAGAATATATAGCAACATTGACTTGACTTTTGGTAACTCTCAATGGTTAACGCTATATAACAGCATTGAAGCCTTTTATGACTCTCCCGGAGTGTCTAACCATTCACAAATCCTCCTAAATACTGATAGAGCTAAGCAGAGATTTCCTAAACCATTCAGACTGCTAAATGTGGTAATGCAACAACAATCTTTCAAAGAGGTTGTATAATAGACTTAGGGACAACCCATAGTTGGATATACCATGTACCCAGTATGAAGGAAATTGCAATTGCTGGAACAAAGTACTAAGCATCTGAATAGAGAATTCTCCTCCTTGGAAAGAAAGTTGAATCCACTGAGAGATGAATTGAAAGAAGTTCAAGAAGCCATGAGTACAGATCTGTTCAACAATCAACTGATCATTGAGGAAAATAATCTCTTAATACATATAGAGAAATGGGAAGGTGTACATGAACAAGTGTTAAGACAGAAGTCTCGTGCTACTTGGGTTCAAGCTGGGGACTCTAACTCAAATTCTTCCATGATCAAATGAAAGCCCGACATTCTAGAAACAGAATAGCTTATATATGTAATGAGCAAGGAGTAAGACTCACTAAACCTAAGCTTGTTCAACGAGAGTTTGTGCATTTCTTTTAAGCTCTATTGGGAAATTGTGTAGATGAACTACCATGTTTGGATGTCAACATTGTGAGACTTGGACCATACCTAAACAAAGAACAACAACAGGGGATCCTTCAGTAGGTAACAAAAGAACAAGTCTATGAGATAATCAAAGAGCTTCCCAATGACAAAGCCCCCGGCATCAATGGCTACCCTGCTGAATTTTTTAAACAGTACTGGGACACTGTGGGAACAGAGGTTACAGAGTCAATTCTTGAGTTCTTCACAAATGGAAAGATGTTAAAAAGTGTGAATTGTACAAGTGGGTGCCAAACATAACAAGCCCTACTTATGCTAAAGAGTATCGACCTATAGCTTGTTGTACCACTATGTATAAAGTGATAGCCAAGATCCTAACAGGGAGACTAAAAATAGTGGTGGATCACATAGTGGGGCCTTCACAATCTGCTTTCATTTAAGGGAGGAATATATTAGACTATATCATTCTTGCTCATGAATTAGTCAAAGGGACACACATAAAAAGGTGTATCACCAAGGTGTTTGATAAAGGTGGATATAAGAAAAACATATGATTCACTGGAATGATCATTCCTAAAGACAGTGCTATTAGAGTATGGTATCCCTGTAAAGTTTGTCCATATATTAATGAAGTGTGTCACGACTATTAGCTACTCCTTATTACTTAATGGAGGTATGACACCTAAATTTCAGGCAAAAAAAGGATTGAGACTGGGGGACCCAATGTCACCCTATCTATTTGTGTTGGTAATGAAGTATCTCAATTAAAGTTTGAAAACTCTTGAACAAATCCCAGACTTCAATTACCATCTAAGGTGTGCCAAGATGAAGATCTCTTTAATATATTTTGCAGACGACTTGATCATGTGTTACAGAGCAGACATAATTTCGAAACAGTTGATACTTCAGGCATTTCATCATTTCTCTGCTCTGTCTGGACTAAAAGCGAATATGGCAAAAGGCTCATTCTATGTGACTGGAGTTACAGATGAATTCAAGGCCTCAATTCTTTTAGAAATACATTTTGCAATGTGGGACTTCCCTTCCAAATATCTGGGGGTGCCACTGTTAATAAAAAAACTATCCACCCATCAATGTATGCCGCTTGTGAAGAGAATCATTGCACGAATTAAGTGTTGGACTACCAAATATCTATCATATATTGGGCGATTGCAGTTGATCAAGAGTGTCCTATTGAAATGCAAACATATTGGGCACATATTTGTTTTTGCTACCAAATAATATACTACACATGGTTGTCACTGCGTGTAGGACATTCTTATGGACGGGAAGTAACGAACCATCAAAAAGAGCCTTAATAACATGGGAAAGGTTGTGTATGCCAGGCTCAACTGGAGGTTTGGGTATTATTGACATCTACTCGTGGAATAAAGTTGCTTTGTGCAAGTTGCTCTAGGCTATCAATGCCAAGAAGGATATTTTATGGGTAAAATGGCTTCATAGCTTCTATATAAAGAGGAGAAATTTCGTCACAATGCCAACTCCAAAACAAGCTTGTTGGCTTATTCGAAAGGTATTTGATATAAGAGAGTGGTTTGGTGCTGTGAACACTTCAGGAAATTTTAATGAGTATTGTAAACAGGGAAAACTTAGCATTAAGCAGGTGTACATATCTGCAATACCACAGTTCCAGAAGAGCCTATGGAAGAGACTAGTGCTAGGAGCTGACATTATACCAAGACACCAGTTCATATTGTGGTTAACTCTCCATCAAAGACTTGCAACAGTTGACCGATTAAATAAATGGAATATAGATATGCCAAGTGATTGTGTGTTATGTGCCAGTCAAAGGAAAGAAAATCTAAATTATCTATTCTTCGAGTGTGAGTATGAAAAATCGATATGGGCTACATTGTTAGACTGGATGGGAGAAAAGCACTCGATTGGAAGTTGGGACAAGGAAGTACAATGACTAACTAAGAGAACCAACAATAGCTGACCTAGAGCTCGCGTTATGGTATTTTTATTTGAAGCAATAGTCTATTATACATGGATAGAGAGGAACATGCGAAGGTTTCAAAAACAACATACTGCATATGCACGGAGAGTTAGAGAGATAGTATTGCAGCTGCATATCAAAGGCCGGTAAAGGAATAAATGGAAGAACTTGTTAGAACAGTTGAATAGTTTTCCTATATTAGGCATGTATAGCATGACTAGATCTCTTAGAAAAAGATTTAGAGATATGGGG
>AWOL01S0026076.1:1572-19011 GCA_000715115.1 Nicotiana otophora | reverse complement strand
CCCCCCCCCCCCCCCCCCATAATCCATAAGAACACATATATCTTTTGGGGGTAAAAAAATAGGTGTGACATCCGGAATCGATTCGGAAGAATGAATTTCATTGTTGAAGCTTTAAATTGAAATAGTTGATCAACTTTGACTTTTTAGCATTTGAGCTTGGATTGGAGTTTTGATGGTTCCATTACATCAGGATGGTAATTTTGGACTCGGACGTATGCCCGAATTTGCAATTGGATATTTCTAGAAGGATTCGGCACTATTTGGCAAAAGTTGGAAATTTGAAGGGTTGAAAAGTTTATAAGTTTGATCGGAAGTTGATTTTGAGGATATCAAATTCGGATTGTGGGGTAAGTGTTCTACCCTCGGTTTTGATTATAATTTGTGCTTTTATCTTCATTTTTGGTAATTGTATTATGAGTTTTAAAGAGAAAATTGGAGATTTTAGCCTAAAGCATCATAGAGTGAGTGTTTGAGTTTTGAACGTCGATTTGGAGTCGGATTTGAGTAAAACTAGTGTGATTAGACTTGTAATTGAATGGGTTACCGAATTTTATAAGTTTTGTCTAGTTCTGAGGCGCGGGCTCGGGTTGGACTTTTAGGTTAATTTTGGGCTTTTGATTAAAGATTTGACTTTTATCGATTGAGTTTGTATCCTTTGGTATTATTTGATGTATATGAGTTACTTTTGGCTAGTTTTGAGCCGTTCGGAGGTTGGTACACGCGATATGGCATTTTTGGAGCATCGCTTGGCTTGCTCGGTATTTGATTTGGATTGTTCAATGTAAGTAATACTTCTAAACTCGATGCTGAGTGTATGAACCTCTGAATATACGTTATATGTGTTTGTTGTTGAGATGACGCACATGCTAGGTGACGGGCGTGTGGGCATGCACCGTGTGAATTGTGACTCGGTTTTTTTCGTGGTACTGTGTAGTTACCTAATCTTATTTGTATCCATGAAGTTTCTACGTGCTAGAGTAATTAAGCTGTGATTCATGTCAGAAACCATGACTAGGCTATATGTTTATCCTGTTGGGACCCACTGAGTTCATTTTTACTGTTGAGTTATTTGCTTACATTGCAATTACATACTCGATCATACACATTCATTTGCATAGCATATCTCAGTCTCTGTTACCATTCATTGATACATCACATCATCATTTTGCGTTGATTTTTCATGATATTGTGAGCCCGAGAGACTGGAGAGATTGTTGATTGAGTGAAGCCGAGAGACTGATGGTGAAGATACTGATGGGATCGGGCTGCACGCCGCAGCAGGTATTATCTATTTATGATAGGATCGGGTTGCACGTCGCAGCATGATGTATTGATTTATGCCATAATTGGCTTGTTATAGCGCTTGGGCTGAAGGAGCCCTTCGGAGTCTGAACACACCCCCAGTGAGCACATGTACCTACTAAAAGCGAGTGCTAAGTGAGAGTGCCGAGCGATTGGGAGGATTGAGTGAATGTGAGGGTTGAGTGACTGGGAGGGCTGAGTGACTGAGAGGACTAAGTGAATTGATACTCTGAGAGTATGCATATGGTTTTATCATTGAGTTGCATCGCATTTGACATGCACACTTGACATACAGGCATAGAGATGTATTTTCCTCATGCTATACTGTATCACGTCATTCATGACTTCTCATATATATTGACATATAGGCGTAGAGATGTATTTTTCTTCGCGCCATTTGATAATGAAACATCTTGTCTTTTGTTGAAAAGTTTTGGAAAAAATCACAGTTTTACAAACGTACTCATATTTTGGTGATTTCGGTAAAAGATTTGGATTTTCACTGACATACTTGAAAAGCATGCCTATTTTTCGAAACTATGAACGAGCTAAGCACTATATCTCTGAGTTACTTCTTTTAGCACTTTTATTGTGTTGTTATGAATTGTTGTTGGCTATTGGTGTTGGACTCCGACCTTTATTCCAGCTCGTCACTACTTTGAACCTAAGGTTAGGTTTGTTAATTATTGAGTACATGGGGTCGGTTGTACTCATACTACACTTTTGTACCTTGCGTGCAGATGTTGGATGCTGATGTTATTGTGCATGACGGGATCTGGATTTAAAGATGTACATGCATTCCAGTTACAGCTGCTTCTTGTTTGTCACCATCCAAAATCTACTATTAGCCGTGATGGCGCCTAACGCTGTCGTCAGGCAAGCTAACAATGATTTACTTATTTTAGTATCTCGAAATCATAATTTTCCTTAATTGTACAGTATGAAGTAAAATTTACATAGTGAATGAAAATAGTTACACGAACTTCAATAATAAATAACCTGAAAGAACCCCCAAAACCCGGTGTTACAAGTGCATGAGCATTTTCTAAAGAGTACAATAATAATACAACATCTATCCCGAATGTAATAAGACAGAATGAAATAAGTAGTACAATGGAGACTCGGTGGAATAGGATGCGTAGCCTGGAATGCAGCTCAGATGAAGTCTCCCCAACAGGTGCGCCTATGTGCTAAGGTGGTCGTCAATGAACCTGTCAGATCCTACACATTTAGTGTAGAAATACAGCCTGAGTACGTAAATCAACGCGTACCCAGTAAGTATCTAGCTTAACCCCGAAGAAGTAGTGACGAGAGGTCGGCATCGACACTAACTAGAGGTCCAAGCAGATAATATAATAATCCATAACAGGCATGAAGTGCACAATAATAGTGAAGTAAATCTGTAAATCTCAAAAGTTTCTAATTATTTCCTTTAAAGTATGAGTTTCTCAATCTTGTATTCTACCTTAATATCTCTGAAATTTGTCAAGTGTCATCATCAATTAAACCCGAAGTACCATATAAAATGTTGGGCATCAGTAGAGAGGTTAACTCGTGAATATATTCGGGCTATAAGCGATATAACGGACGATTCTGCCGAGGGTCATTCGGCCCGATCCAGAATAATGTGTACACTGCCGAGGGTCTAGCAGCATGAACCATAGATGCATCTATATACTGTCGAGGCGTTAGGCCCAATCCACAAGAAAAGTGAAGAAGTTACCGAATTACGAGATACGTGTTTACAACACCGTATGTGAGTACAAAATGGATATAATATTTTTTTACAGTTTCTCAAATAACTCGCCCACAACTCAAGTGTTAAGTCTTGGACTAGTATACATATATTTATTTCTAGATAAATTTCAATTATAACTTCAATTAATTAAGCCAGCAGAATGAGTTCAAGTAATTTAAACATATCATGATAAGATCCTAAGTCTACCCGGAAATAGACATGTTTTAGCTACGTACGGACACTCATCACCTCGTGCGTACGTAGTACTCACAACTAGTTGTACACAATAAATAATAACACCTAGGGGTGGTTTCCCCCTCACAAAGTTAGACAGGAGACTTACCTTGCTCCGAAGTTTCAAAACCGGCTCTAAGGCCTCTCTAACATCTCAATCCAAAGCCCGTAGATCCAAAACTATTGAAACCATGTGCAAACCAATCGAAAGATACTTTAATACCCATAATTAATCAAGTTAAACAATTCCCAACTCCGCTCGAAAAGTCTATAAAATCAACCCTCAAGCCCACATGCCCGGATTTCGACAATTTTCGAAGATAAACTTCATCCATAACACCACAAACTCAAATATATAATTTATACCCAATTTCATGACCAATTTTGTGGTCAAAATCCAAAAACACCCAATTCTAGGTTTTCTACCAAAACCCCCAAAATTTCTACTAATTTCATGTTTAAATCCATATACAAACCATGTATTTAACTCGTAATAGGTGGGAATCACTTACCTTGTATTGCTTGATACAAATAACCCCTTGAAGCTCTCCAAAATTGCCCCAACCAAGTGAAAAATGGAAGAAAAATGGGCCAAGTCCCTTTTTTACAAAAATCTTACTGCCCAGCGACTTTCCGAACCTGCGGTACACCAGACGCACCTGCGAAAATTCCATCGCAGTTGCAGTTCCCTCCAAGCCAGGCAAAATTAGCTTCTGCGGACTACATTTCGCTTCGGCGTGACCGCTTCTGCGTCCAACCACGCACTTCTGCGCTCCCGCATGTTCATATACCCCTTCGCTTCTGCGACCCAACTGCCCCTCTCGTTTTCCACAGGTGTGGAGCTCGCATCTGCAGCTATCCCAGCTAGTCCAAAGGTCGCTTCTGCAACCACAGTGTCACTTCTGCAGCTCCGCACCTGCGGCCAAAACCTCACAGGTGCAGTTACAACATATATGCTGCCACCAGCCTTTTCATAAGGCCAAAATCAATTTGTTAACCATCCAGAATCAACCCGAGGCCCACGGGACCTCGACTAAATATACCAATCAGTCCTAAAACATCATACGAACTTAATCGAGCCTTTAAATCACATCAAACAATGCTAAAACTACGAATCACACCCCAATTCAAGCTTAATGAACTTTAGAACTTCCAACTTCAACATACGACGCCGAAGCACCTCAAATTTTGTACACAAGTAATAATTGATATTATGGACCTATTCCTACTTCCGTACTCTGAATGTGATCCCGATTTTATAAAGTCCACTCCCGGTCAAACTTCCCAAAAATCATCAAATTTCCAACTTTCGCCAATGACACCGAAATAACCTACGAACCTCCAAATACACATTCGGACATGCTCCTAAAACCAAAATAATCATATGAACCTATTGGAACCTTCAAATCCTGATTCCGAGGTTGTTTATTCACAAATCAGACCTTAGTCAATTCTTCCAACTTAAAGCTTTCAAAATTAGAATTTTCTTCCCAAATCAATCCTGAACTTCCCAAAATTAAATTCCGACCACACGTACAAGTCATAATACATAAAGAGAAGCTACTTAAGGCCTCAAACTGCCGAACGATGCGCTAGGGCTCAAAACAACCGGTCGAGTCATTACATTATTCATGGTAGCCCTAGACTTATGTATATCAGACAAATGATGTATTTATTTCATAATAGCTTTGTAAACTTGAAATCTTAGAAGCTCATGATTTGTACTACCAGTCCTTGAAAATTTTTGTATAAAAATAGTTTTGTTATCATTTCGTTTCCTAATAAATCTTATTTAAACTGGATAGTTTTTAATTGGCTTACCTGACGGGTTGGGTTAGGTGCCATCATGACTAGGTGGATTTTGGGTCATGACAAGTTGGTATCAGAGCTCTAGGTTCATAGGTTCTACGAGTCATGATCAAGTATCTAGTAGAGTCTTGCGGATCAGTATGATAACATCCATACCTATCTTCGAAAGGCTACAGGGCATCTAGGATAATTTCCCATCTTTCTTTCCTTATCGTGTGGAATTGATTCAGCTTGAAACATAACTCTTTGAATTCTTTCCATGCATTCGTGTGAGCATGTGAGCGCTCAATATCAGCTGTGCATTGACGGCTTGTGATTCCATGGATGATGTGCGAGATGTTATTTTTGTGTGCTGATGATGGGCCAATCTGGAGGACTTGAGGCCAGGTTTTGACCGTAGCTTGAGCATGGGGATTTTGGTTGTGTGAGCACGTGCTTTTGGAATTATATGTCCGGTAGCATCCCTATAAGTGGAATTTGTGACTCGATAAGTGGCTGGATGGCTATATCATGAGCATGATGTGACTGCGAAATGTGTTCAGATGGTTTGATTATGATGAGAATAGTTTGCTAGAGATATAAAAAAGGATTATTGGGTGCTAGATTGTTGTCTTGATGTGACGTATAGTCTCGAGTTATAAGTGTGTTGAAAGATTTTTTTATGTTGTTTAATTGTGGAATGAAGTAGATTTTCATGTCTTGTTATGAGTTCTGACTCGGGAAGATTAAGTGATTGCGTAGTAGTTGTGGCTGCGAAATGGTGTAAAGAGATGTCAGTTTCAGGCTAAGCAGGTGGGTTATAACATGCGGGGTAAACTATGGAGGTGTGATCCTTGTAATGTTGTCTGCAGAGTTTTCTTTCTACCAGCGGGGTATATGTGTTGAGATTTGAATTTGCTTGAGAAAGTTGACCTGATCGTCATGTGGATATATGCGAGCTTAGTAGATGGTTTGAGGTACTATATGGTTTGTGTTATGTGAGCTTATGAAGGATTTAGTTGAATCTCCCTACGGTATTATGGCAGTAATAGAGTATGGGTATGGTGAGTTATCAGATGTTCTATTCTATGTCATTGAGCTAAGTAGGGGAGTCTGTTATCGACGATTTGATTGCATGGTTACGTTTTGCATTGGTTTTGGTCTGAGGCATACTTGTGGACCGGTTATTACTTGCAGAGGTTGAGATCGAGGATGACTCGAGTAAATAAATTTCTGGATACGACTTATGTTATACTTTATAGGTATATGGGAATCATGGGATGATTGAGTTATTATTCGTGAAGGATGTAATGCGCGTGGAGTAGGAAATTACTCGGTTGCTTAAAAGTGTGGATTACTTCTTTGGATGTTGTTGTGCTAATGGGGCATATGTCGTTCGGCCCGTTTGGTCGGTGCAATCAAAATTTAAGCAAAGTGGATGACTCTCGAGAAAGTTTTAATAGATTCAAGATTTTCATGTAGCAATTGAGAATTTTTTTTCCAGATTTGTATATGACTAGGATATGAGATTTACATTGGATGGTGTCGAGACTCGCGGTATTCTATATCATTATGGATTTTATATTTCGGTATCCGAAAGGTAGAGGAAACAACTTTAGATTCATAGAAGGTCTCTTCAGAGAAGGTATCTCGGTTGCGGTACTTTTGGGGTGCTTAAGAGGGAATACATCGGCTTATGGGCCTTAGGGAGGTGTGGTTTTATACTAGGATCTCTTGTGGGGAGTTTTGGGTGAGGATGATTCATTGATATTGAGGGTAATTAGGAAGGAACTCGGAGAAATGGGACAACTTGGTAGTAGGTTGGATTGGTACGGTAATAGATATAATTGGTTCTTTGGGTACTTATGATGTGGTGAGGCTCTACAGATGTTTCAGTGTCAATACTCTTGGGTTTGGAAACCTGCGTGGCTTGGTTGAGTTAGAGAGACTCAGTTCTAATGGTTTGGTTATAGGCAAATGGATTTCGAGGAGTTCTCGATGGTTTCTATCATGGCTTGGGATGGATACTCCCTAGTGGCGTGAAGTACATGTTACGTATTGTGATTTTCTCCTAGATGAGATCAAATGGAAGGTTTCTGACTGATCGGGTATGTATTCTGCTTGTGACTTAAAGTTGATTATGAGATTCTCATACATTTCATATGATGGCATGATAGATGCGCTGTGTTGTATAGGATTGAGTTTTGCCTGTGCAAGGTCACGGTTCATATTTAGAGGGAAGGTCATGAATTTTGGACCCAATGGAAGTTTCAGATATATAGATGAATGTTATAACCGCTTGGTAATTCTAGATAGGGGTGCGCATTTCAAAAGGTGCACTAAGTGTTGATTTACGGATGCTTCATTGATATTGCGGTACTCGCCTGGTTGATCAACTGCTGACATTCAGATTTTTCTATGTGGCACGAAAGAATTATGAAAGTATTCCTTGTGAGATGATCGTGTATAGGAGATGTTTTAGACATTCGGACGGTGGAATAAGGAGAAGATACGGTAATTCATGTGTTCTATAAATTTGGAAACTAGGGGTACTCAAAAGTAGATTGTTTCATGGTTGTGGATTGTGAAGTTGTGGCCAAAGCTAGCCAGATAATAGTATGTGTTATGATTCAGTCATTGTAGACTTTTCGAGGGTTATTTATCTATTTGTGGGTGACCAGAGTTGATTTGAGGTCCACTGGTAGGCACAATGAGGATGTGTATTCTACACCGGGTCAGTTTAGTTGACTCTGTGCTGCTATTGTTGGGGGATGTACCATTCAGTTAGAGTTGATCTTATTCATGTTCTGATATGTTCTATGAGTTACCCTTCTATGCGATTAGGGGTTGTGATTTGTTGGTTATATGCACACATGGTGTGGTTCTATTTGGGTCTTATAGCGAAATTTGATCGAGATGGTTATTGGGATGTGGAATGGTTGATTGCGCCTTGGTTATGGCCTTTTTTGGTTGTGGTATATTGTGTTATTTGCATCTCCATGGTTACAGTCATGCGACTTGGGTACTTGATGTCAAATTGCGCGTGGTTGTTGATTTTGAGCATGGTAGCTAGAGGTATTTTATACGGACTAGTGTTTGGATAGGGTCACGCATTGCAACTGGGATATGTCGGGATATGATCCTTTGTTTTAGATTCGTGTGTCTCGGTTCTACTATGTATGATGGATTTGTAGCATTGCGGTTGTGGTGGTACTTGTTGAAGTTGAAGGATGGTTCTCTCGTTTGAGTCATTTTCCATGATTGAGTACATTTGAGTTGTTGCTTATTGGTGCACGAATTGCACGGGTTGTGATTCTAGGTAGCATTGGTGTGGCATGTCAATAGGATAGATGGGCTTGATAAAATAAGGTCATTGGACCTAGAATGGGTGCTATCGGATTTGTTTGCGATATATTTAGAAGGATAATGTCGTTGATCGGCTTAGAAATTAACTATAGTCCTTCTCGAAAGAGAGGGAACTCCATGGCTTGTTGATCTGATAAGTGGTTATGAGTTTTCGTATGTTTCTTTCATCATTTTTAGTGTACGAATATTTTAGAATGCGGTTCTGTTTTATATGAGGTTTATTACCGGTACCCGGTTTATTTCGAGCAGTTATTGTGGTCAGAAATTATTGCTATGAGTATTTGAGTTATGTGGTATATCATGAGATTGCATCTTGGGCTATGGTTATGACTTGATACAACTTGTTTAGACTTATGCAGTGTGTGGATGCGAGATTCGGGTCTTGTAGGGAATTTCGGATGTTGGAAATTAGATTCTAACATTTACGAACTAAGGTCGAAGTAATGATCTTCAGTTATGTTGTGTTGTCAGTCCCATATGGAATAGGGTGACGTGGGATCATGGGTATGTGCATGGTAAGGTTACACGGTGGTTTGATGGCTTTGGAACAACTCCTGGTACGTTTGAGGATGAACGTATCTTTAAGTGGGGGAGGATGTAACGACCCGACCGATCATTTTGGGCATTTGCACTTCACTCGGTAGTTTGAGGGCATGAGTAGCTCTGTCTGATGCATTATGACTTATGTGAATCGATGATTTTGGTTTTCAGGTTGTTCGGAATCGATTTGGAAGAATGACTTTCATCATTGAAGCTTTAAGTTGGAATAGTTGACCAAGTTTGAATTTTTAGCATTTGAACTCGGATTGGAGTTTTAATGGTTCCGTTAGGTCCGGATGGTGATTTTGGACTCGGGCATATGCTCGGATTTGCAATTGGATATTTCTAGAAGGATTCAGCACTAACTGGCAAAAGTTGAAAATTTGAAGGGTTGAAAAGTTCATAACTTTGACCGGAAATTGACTTTGAGGATATCTTATTCGTATTGTGGTTCCGGGAATTAGAATAGCTTTGTTATGTTATTTGGGAATTGTGAGCAAAAATTGGGTTCATTCGAGTAGATTTGATATGTTTCGGCGCTAGTTTTGGAAGTTGAAAGTTCAAGTTCATTTAAGTTCGATTTGAGTTGTGATTCATCATTTCGATGTTGTTATGTGTGATTTTGAGGTCTCGGCTAGGTCTGTATTATGTTATGAGACTTAGTATATTTGGACGGGGTCCCGAGGGGCTCGGGCAAGTTTCGGACGAGGTTCAGACCATTTCGTCGCATGTTGCATTTGGCTAAGGCTATTGGTTCTGGTGTTTCCGCATCCGCGGAACAATGGATGCAGGTGCGAGTCCGCAGATGCGGACAGTTGGTCGTAGAAGCGAAATAAGCTTGGCTGGGGATCATCACAGATGCGGAGGAAGAAGCGCACCTGCGTGTGCGCAGAAGCGGAAGTTGTGATCGCAGAAGCGGTTGAGTGCACAGAAGTGTGTCTTGTCTTGCACCTGTGCTTGTGCAAAAGCGGTGCCTATTGCGCAGGTGTGGAAGACCAGAACTCCAGGGTTTTCCGCAGAAGTAGGAATGTGGTCGCAAAAGAGACGCCGCAGAAGATGCCCTTTGTTCGCAAAAGTGAAAATGCTGGGCAGAAGCTATATATCGGGGTTTGGGTTCTTTTATCATATTTTGATATGTGGGACTCGGATTGAGGCAATTTTGGAGGAAAATTTCATCACAAGGATTGGGGTAAGTGTTCTTTTATCATATTTTGACATCTTCATTTTTGGTAATTGGGTTATGAGTTTAAAAGAGAAAATTAGGGATTTTAGCCTAAAGCTTCATAGAGCGAGTTTTTGAGTTTTGAACATCAATTGGAGTCGGATTTGAGTGAAAATAGTATGGTTGGACTCGTAATTGAATGGGTTGTCGGATATTATAAATTTTGTCAAGTTGAGAGGCATGGGCCCGGGTTGAACTTTTGGGTTTAGTTTCAAGCCGTTCGGAGGTTGGTACGCGCAAGATGGCATTTTTGGAGCATCGCTTGGCTTGCTCGGTATTTGGTTTGGCTTGTTTAAGGTAAGTAATACTTCTAAACTTGGTGTTGAGAGTATGAACCCCTGAATATATGTTATATGTGTTTGGTGTTGAGATGACGCACATACTAGGTAACGGGCGTGTGGGCGTGCACCGTGTGAATTGTGAATCGGTTATTTCGGTGGTACTGTGTAGTTACCTAATCTTATTTGTATCCATGAAGTCTCTACGTGCTAGAGTAATTAAGCTGTGATCCATGTTAGAAATCATGTCTTGGCTATATGCTTATCTTGTTCGGACCCACTGAGGTCATTTCTGCTGTTGAGTTATTTGCTTACATTGCAATTACAAACTCGTTCATACACATTCATTTGCATAGCATATCTCAGTCTCTTTTATCATTCATTGATACATCACATCATCATTTTGGGCTGATTTTTCATGACATTGTGAGCCCGAGAGACTGGTGAGATTGTAGATTGAGTGAGGCTGAAGGCCTGATGGTGAGGATATTAATGGATTGGGTTGCACGCTGCAGCAGGTATTATTGATTTATGATGGGATCGGGCTGCACGCCGCAACATATTTTATTGATTTATTGCATGATTGGCTTGTTATAACGCTTGGGCTGAAGGAGCCCCTCCGGAGTCTGAACACACCCCCAGGGAGCGCAGGTACCTACTGAGTGCGAGTGCCGAGCGATTGGGAGGATTGAGTGACTGTGAGGACTAAATGACAGGGAGGACTGAGTGATTGGGAGGACTGAGTGAATTGATACTTTGAGAGTATGCATGTGGTTTTATCACTGAGTTGCATCGCATTTGACATGCACACTTGACATACAGGCATAGAGATGCATTTTCCTCATATTGTACGGTATCACGTCATTCATGACTTCTCATATACATTGACATGTAGGTGTAGAGATGTATTTTTCTTCGCGCCATTTGATAATGAAACATCTTGTCTATTGTTGAAATATTTTGGAAAAAATAACAGTTTTACAATCGTACTCATATTTTGGTGATTTCGGTAAAAGATTTGGGCTTTCAGTGACATACTTGAAAAGCATGCCTATTTTTCGGAACTGTGAATTAGCTAAGCACTATATCTCTCAGTTACTTCTTTTATCACTTTTATTGTGTTGTTATGAACTGTTGTTGGCTATTGGTGTTGGACTCCGACATTTGTTCCAGCTCGCCACTACTTTCAACCTAAGGTTGGGTTTGTTACTTATTGAGTACATGGGGTCGGTTGTACTCATATTATATTTCTGCACCTTGCGTGCAGATGTTGGATGCTGATGTTGTTGTGCACGGCGGGAGCTGGATTTGAAGATGTACTCGCGTTCCAGTTACAACTGCCTCTTGTTCATGGTAGGCCTAGACTTATAAAAATCTGTTTATGTATATTTGGATAGATGATGTATTTATTTCATACTATCATTGTAAACTCTAAATCTTAGAAGCTCATGATTTGTACAACCGGTCCTTGGGAATTCTTGTATAAAAGCAGTTTTTGTTATCATTTCTTTTCCTAATAAATCTCATTTAAACCGGATAGTTGTTAATTGGCTTACCTGACGGGTTGGGTTAGGTGCCGTCACGACTAGGTGAATTTTGGGTCTTGACAATGAACTAATTAGATTTTTGAATGTTGTATTTGTCAATAGTAGTGTTTTTTTACTGTGAAATATACTATGAACTAATTAGATTTTTGAATGTGGTTTGTCAAAAAATAATTATTGTTGGGTGTCAATACATATATCAATTTTAGTATTTCTTTTCTTATATAAAAGTAACTTGTGCTACCATAACCACATCCAAAATTTGATTTCTATTCTTGCCTTTATAGTTTTGATCCATAATTCTTCTAATACTTTTATTTTTATTAATTATCATATATTATCTATGTATATTTACATATGAAGATAAATATTCAGTCAAGAAAAACGTCATTTTTTTTATTTTAATAATATTATATTCACAAACTCACACAAGTATTACATGACTCGGGATACACGTGCAAACATGAACTAGTTTGTTGATAAATATAACTTTTTGGCAGCAAATGAAAGGTACATTCTATTATCCTAAAATATTGATGCACAATAAAGAGAATCTATTACTTATTGCATACCTTTTAAATAAAATTTCACCACCAAAACTAAGGTGGTATAAACTTAGACTAACATTTGTTTTTTGTGAGATCCCACTATTTACATTGAGAGCTTTGCTAAGAGGACGCCATCAGAAAGAGGGTTGATACACACCATTCAAATATGCTTGCAGTATTTTTCTTTTTTGAACATTAAAATGTCGGTACAATTTTAGAACTTTAAAGGGAGGTATGGGTTTACTTTATGTATTATTTATCTTATTCATCCTACTGTGATTAGCCTTGTTCACTGTTAGTTATGAGTATTTATATCAGACATGTCTAGCATAAAATTTAATCCTGTATGTCCATAGGGGTTAATACAACAACAACAACAATCCAGTAAAATTCCATTAATGGGATCTGGGGAGGGTAGTGTGTACGCAGACCTTACCTCTACCCCGAAGGAGTAAAGAGGCTGTTTCCGAAAGACCCTCGGCTAAAAAAAAAAACAAAGACAAAAGGACAAAAAANNCTCCTAACCTACAACCCTAATACTCGACCTCCACATCTTCCTATCAAGTGTCATGTCCTCAGAAATCTGGAACCTCGCCATATCCTGCCTGATCACCTCTCCCCAATACTTCTTAGGCCGCCCTCTACCTCTTCTCGTGCCCTCCACAACCAGCTGCTCACACCTCCGTACCGGAGCATCTGGGCTAAAGACTTTAGCTTAAAGACTTTAATTACTTTAACACCTATACTTCTTTCATAACTGTTAGGTAAGACTAATAGATAAACCCTTTATTGAAAAGTGTGGCAGAATAATAAAGGATTTCTTTCCTTTACCATGAGGTTTTCTGTTCAAACCTTGTAAATGAGGTGCTCTTTAGCAGAGAGTGCTAAAATCTCCTATGGTGACGTGAATCTGGATTAGTCAAGTCAGTATAGTCAAAAAATCATAAACTTAGAAAAAAATGTTGGAGAAAAGATCAATGTACTGACTGTCTTCCTTAAAGGGAGTGTATCAGGGTTTTGCAGTGGGTCGCAAATAATTCACTTTAAACAATTGTCGAAGTGAGCAAAGATAGCCATTTTGTCCTTTGGAGCAATCAAACTGAAATCTTAATGACTTGAAAACTGTTGACAAATTTAAGTGTTCCTCTGGTAAATGGTTTATCGGTCCAACTATACTTAGTTGCTTCTTTTTGTTAATTCTTGTTGGCAGATTTACAAAGACGAGAATTATTTAGGCTAATTTTGTGGTCCTATCATTCAAAATGTACACCGGTCAGCAGACACAACTATCACAGTGCCAAGAAAGAGTTTCAATTCTCAGCCGTAACCTGGAGCTATATATTAAGTTCTCTATCCATCAGTGCTGTCTTCCCACCATCCCACGGATATCAAGAATGCATTTGTAATAAGCGTAATACAAAAAGCACAAATCGAATCATATCGAGAAGAGAGATAAAACAATCATACTAATTAGTACTTAGCTATAAAGCTGTTTTAAGAGTAGTGCAGAAATATGCTACAGGTTCTTGCAGTTTAAAAATAGAAAAGGTTGTTAACAGGGCGTTTCTCTATCACATCCTTGTTACATTTATACATCATAGCATTTCTCTTACATCACATCCTTCTTACATTATATAGATCAGCTAAATACTAGTAGCTTAAATCCTCAAATCAACAGTACTGCTTTGCGACTCATCTGATGCATGCCTGAGAGATGACAAATGGAGAACCGGCCTATTTACGTGCTTTCTCAAATCAACACTGCTTTGCGACTAATCTGACGCCTGAGAGATGAAAAATGGAGATGTTTTGACCTATTTACATGTGTTCTCCTTAATCTGGATCAGCTGGTCATAAACACACCAGGGAAAGCTAATGAAATGATCCCTTTTCAACCCATCAGCGTAGCGACCCCAATAACTAGGATGATATGAAGCCTTCGCAAAACTACCACCCAACAAAATGCAAAAACCAGTAACTGATGTTCTACTATCAGGGCAAGAGCCCCAATCACTGTCACAAAAAACTTGAAGAGAAAGGTCTGGTGAATTGTTGAAGAAATTACCATAATCTGAAGTACCATTAATGTACCTCAATAGGTGAAGAGCAGCCTTCATATGAGGAGCACAAGGATGCTGCATAAACTGGCTTAAATGTTGGACAGCAAAAGACAAATCAGGCCTAGTATGGGTTAAAAAATTCAGCTTCCCAACTAGGCTTATGTAAACCTCAGGATTAGGTAAAGGATCCCCTACTTTAGCTATAAGTTTCTCATGCAACTCAAGAGGAGAAATGACACGAGTGCAGATATCACAATGAAACTCTTTTATAAGATCATGAATAAACTTCCTTTGATGCAATAAAACCCCAGAAGAAGAATATAGTACCTCAATACCAAGGAAGTAATTAAGAAAACCCGAATCTTTGATGTTAAACTGACCATGAAGAAAAGCCTTTAAGGCAGAAACCTCTCCCAAATCAGTCCCAGTAAGAATAATATCATCTACAGACACAACCAAGATGACAAGAGAATCCCCAAAACCTCTGGTGAATAAAGAATAATCATTGAGGGTATGAGTATACCCTCTGGACTGTAAGGCTTGTGACAGTTTAGCATACCACTGTCTGGAAGCCTGTCTCAAGCCATATAGAGATTTTTTCAGCTTACAAACAAGTGTGGCAGAAGAGGAGGTAGAGGGAACAGCCAATCCAGGAAGAAAGCATTATTAACATCAAGTTGGAAGAGAGGCTAGTTTTTCTTAACTGCCATAGCAATGAGAGTTTTAATGATGGGCATCTTTACAACAGGGGAAAATGTCTCATGAAAGTCAATTCCTTCAACTTGGGTATCACCCCTGACCACTAACCTTGCTTTATATCTTTCAATGGAACCATTAGCTTTGTATTTAACCTTATAGACCCATTTGCATCCAATTGGTTTCTTTCCAAAAGGCAACTCAACTATATTCCAGGTTTTATTAGTCTCCAAAGCTTCAAATTCCTGTCTCATAGCAGCCTGCCATTCAGGGACAGCTGCTGCCTGAGAATAGGTATAAGGTTCAGAAACACGTTGCTTGACTAGACTAGAAAAGGATTCAGAAGTGGAGCTAGTAGACTGACAGACATAGCTCTTAAGATACTCAGGTTGCTTGTGAACTCTAGAAGAACTTCTGAGAGCAGGAGGAGAAGAAGTGGAATGGAAAAGAGGAACAGGAGGAGGAGAGATGGAGGCAGAAGGCTGTGAGAATAAAGGAGGAGAATTAGATGAAGGGGCAGGAGGAGAAGAGGCAGGAGGAGTAGGAAGAGGAGGGAGAGGTGGAAGTAGAAGATATAGGAGAAACAGAATGGAAAGAAGTAGTAGTAGAAGGAGAATCATCAAAACATGCAGAAAAAGGAAAAGGACAGAAGCTGGAAGAATTTTTTAGTGATTCAAGGAATGGAAAAATATGTTCATGAAATATAACATCTCTAGACACAAAACAGGAGCGAGTCTCCATATTATATAACTTGTATCCTTTCTTAGCAAAGGGATATCCCACAAACACACAGGGTACAGCTCTAGGTTGAAATTTGTCTCTAAGGTACTTGGGAACAGTGGAATAGCAAAGACAACCAAAAGCTCTAAGATGAGTATAAACAGGCAATTTGCCATAGAGTAACTCATAAGGGCTTTTGTGATTTAGTAAAGGGGATGGAAATCTGTTTAGCAAATAGTTAGCAGTGAGAATAAAGTCTCCCCAAAATTTAATGGGAAGGTGAGATTGAAACAGTAATGCCCTGGCAGTCTCAAGCAGATATCAATGTTTTCTTTCCAACACCCCATTTTGTTGAGGGGTACGAGGACATATACAAAACTTTCTAAACAAAAACCCAAGATCCCAAACTACCCAGAATCCAAATGAAGATTATATTACCCATTATCTAACAGGATACAATAAACTAATAGCACTACCAAATACAAATGCAAAACTAGTAGCCACTTGCTACAATTACGGATTACTAGATACCGTATATACACAAACAGGACAAGAAATCGCCACTATACCGGAGTTACACAGAGCATTTATGCAGTACAAAAGAATAACTAAAGGAACATTATTCTATATACGATTTTATTCGGCTACAGCAGAGATATTATATGAAGAGATAAAACCTATCATACAAGTTATCAAGATTGGACTTACAAGGGAAATGCTAGTACCAGAAAAAATAGAAGAACAAGAAGAGATAGAAAAAATAAATATTCCAGACTTTTATGCAAATAAAAGAATTATTGGGATATCTACTATACTAAATGAACTAGCAAACAACTACCTAAACCAGAATGCTATTTGGAGTTATTATTCAAGAGAACAAACAATGATATATTCAAATTGCAGAGAAATACGAGAAGCAGATATGGAAGAATTAAGACAGTGGGTCTTAAGTTTTTTAAAGCCAGAACAACCTACAACCACAAGAGCTATAAGGACGAATTTCATTTCTCCAGAATTATTAACAAGATATTGCAAGCTAATCAGCCATAAATATCCAGACCACATATGCTCAAAATGCAAAGGAGAAGATAATATTGTTCCGGACGTACAACTGGAATAAACAAAGGAGAAGATTACTGAAGAAGAAGACAAAAGCTATGGCAAACAAGATAAAGTGAAAGAAATTACTAGATTCTTTTCTTTAATGTAAAGTAAATAGTCTTTTACTTTACAAATAGTAAGAGTCAAGAGTAAGTCTCATGAACAGTAAAGGTCGTTCATGAATAGTAAGAGTCAGTCTCATGAACAATAAAGGTCGTTCATGAATAGTAAGAGTCAAGAGTCAGTTTCATGAACAGTAAAGGTCGTTCATGAACAGTCACTTTTGTAATCTTTAAATAAGC
>AWOL01S0026075.1:33076-53632 GCA_000715115.1 Nicotiana otophora | reverse complement strand
TTCGATAAGCTATATATACATCTTATATACTATATATAAGATGTATATATATATATATATATAAGTAATAAGCTATATTCGATAAGCTCTAATGCTATATATACATCTTATATAAGATGTATATATAGTATAGTATATATATCCATCTCTCAAAATTTGTATTTTCTCAAAGCAAAGGTTGCGATATTTGTTGGTTTGTGAATAGCAGGTCTACCCTAGTTTTCAACCTCGCTCGTTTGCGAATCCCAGGTATGAATCCTCTTCTGAGTTGCTCTTTTTCTTCTCTAACTTGGAATTCGCTTTATTGCTTCGCTGTATTCGACTTCTTCTTCTTCTTCTCTAACATTAAATTGGTAAAAGGTTTTACAATTTCGTTTCTTTTTTGTATAATCAATGGAAAGATTATTGAGTTGGGATTTCTAATTTGATAATTTGATTTCTCTGAAGTTAATTCATGTTTGTAGCGTATTTTTTGAAAACGCTAATTATTTCATGAATGGCTAAAAGTCCACCAGCTGCTTATAAATTTTACTTCCTCATCTTAGTTGGATAAAAGTTTAACGTTAAGTTCTGTTTGGAAGCTGATGTGTTCAATAATGTTATTTGTATTTGTGGATAGTTCTCAAAAGAGAGAATAACTGTATATCAATGATGGTATTGGTCTCTGCCTACTTTGTAGTTTCTGCGGCTAGTTTTTTTAATCCTGAACATCACGGTTGCATCTCAAGGTTGCATCTGAAAGTAGTTTTGGTTATATTGTTTTTAAAAAAAGAAAGTAGTCTTGGATATATTAATTGATCTTTGCTTTCCCTTGTTGTTATTATGGAATTGTACCATAAAATTTCGTATGAATGATATTCAATGGCTTCTTGCTACATTAAAAAAAAGTTACTTTTGTCCTTTGTCTATGTAATATGGAACCTCCTAGTCTTACCAGTAGTATTAGTAATACCATTAGAAATTTTAACAGTGTATTCACAAATATATTTCTTTCATATTACTAAGCAAGAGAAATATGAGTGTGTGTCTATAAGAAAAAGAGAAATAGAAGGGAACATGATTCTGATACATGTTAAGAACTCGAAGAAATTCACGACCTCACACCAATTACTAACAAGCAGTCTTTTTAGTCGCAATCGATATGTTTGATGATCTTGTGTCGTAAATTATACTGTATGATTTTTTTAGGCTTAAGTACTTACTTCGATCTCGAGGCAGGCCAGAAGGAATCATGTATACATGTTTCTGGAACTAGCATCTTAATTACAAGTTAATTTAATCTCTTATTTATCTTAGTGCCATCTGATTGTACATTACAACGTATTAACTTGAAACAAATAGCCTAATCCCTTAGTGTGACCTTAGAGTTCAACATAGTTGTCTGCATCTGATCATAATAAGTTGTGTTTATCTTAGTATTTTTCCTATCATTTATCTTTTTTTAATCTAATTTGTATCTACTCTCCAAGGTTATGGCACCTAGTAAGCAATGGATGCAACTTGTTGATAATCGGCTTGATGAAGCCTACTTAATCGGAGTGCAAAAGTTTTTGAATTATGCTTTTCAGAAACAGGAGAAGAATATGAAATAAGATGTCCATGTGTCAAATGTTGTAATATAATTTTAGGAACTCGTAAGAAAGTTGAGACATATTTGAAAGTACATGGAATAATTAAAAATTATACTTTTTGGTATCACTATGGGAAAAATTTATGTGAGCCGCTGTCAGAATCTGAAGATGAAGATGGTGAAGAAATAGAAGAATGTGAGAGTGAAGATGAAGTAGAAGAATTGTTGAGAGATTTATATCCTAATATTGATGGAGGAACTACACATACTGGTTATGACGATTTACTTGAGAAGGAACCAAATGTTGAAGCTAAAACATTTTACAGGCTACTGAAGGATTTTGAGCAGCCACTGTACCAAAATTCTAAAGCTTCAAAGCTTTCCTCTTTAATTAAATTATTTCATATCAAAAGTATGGGTCGTTGGAGTAATGAGTTATTTACAATGTTATTGGAAATGTTAAAAGAGGAGTTGTCGCCTAATGGCGCCAATTTGCCAAAATCATATTATGAGGCAAAGAAGATAATTCAAGACCTTGGAGCTTTTTATAACAAGATTGATGCTTGTACTAATGATTTCATGTGATACTAGAAGGAGGATCGCTTACTCGATTCTTGCAAAATTTATGGTGCGTCCATATGGAAGATAGATAGACATAGCGGGGAAATAAGTTATAAAAAAGGTAAGAAGATAGCATAAAAGCTTTTACGCTATTTTTCATTTAAGCCTGGCTTCGGAAGTTGTTTATGTCTACAAAGACATCTACTCTAATGACATGGCATAAGGATAAACGAGTTGATGATGGAATAATGAGGCACCAAGCTGATTCAATGGCATGAAAGTTATTTGATGAACTTCATCCTTCATTTGCAGCCGAGCCTCGTAATGTTCAACTTTGACATGCTAGTGATGGATTTCAGCCATTTCGGAATTCAAAAACCTCATATAGCATTTGGCATGTAGTTTTTATTCCTTATAATTAACCACCTTGGTTGTGTATGAAATAGAAAAATTTTATTTTGTCAATGCTTATTCCTAGTCCAGATAGTCCAGGAGATGCAATTGATACATATCCTCAGCCTTTAATAGAGGAACTGAAGGAGTTGTGGGAAGATGGTACTGAGACCTTTGATGCATCAGCTAGACAAAATTTTAAGTTGCATTCTTCTTTGTTATGGACCATTAATGACTTTCCAGCATATGAAAATTTATCTAGATGGAGTACAAAAAGAACAAGCACATATATACATACTGAAGAATTGTGATGAAGTCATACCATATCTCGAGTATGGAGAGTTTTTTCATATCGTCTTATTTTCTTATTTTCTTTAGGGTATTTTTTTTTCTATATGACATTTATGGTTCACTTAAACTTTTTAGAGAGTTTGCACAAACTCATGTGGATACTACGCAATACTTGTCTAATACATAATGGAACTGACAATTTATTGAATGGTTTAAAGTTAGGGTGAGTAATACATAAACATCAAATTTGACATTCTAATGTTGTATTACTCATTCTAAAGTATTCAACTTAATCTTGTTCATAGGTTTCACAATTGCATAAAGGAGATGATAGTCGGATCATGGAAGATCTGCTCTCACTTTCACGTGGTCCTACCCAATATACGATACATTTTAATGGTTACAGTGTTAATGGATATAAATTTTATATAGAAGATTATGATAAAACGTTCAGGACTCAAAATTATAGTGGTGTTATAGTTGGTGAGAATGATAAAGATAGTAAGAACATTGATTACTATGGAGCTTTAACAGATGCGATTGAATTGCAATTTGTCATGGGTAGAAAAGTGATTTTATTTTGATGTAATTGGTTTGATGTGTATAATAAAAAGAAAGGCGTTAAGAAGGATGAGTATGATTTCGTGAGTGTTAATCTAGGGAGATTTTTGAAAACAAATGAGCATTTTATTTTAGCGGAGCAAGCATCTCAAGTATTTTATGCTAATGATAATTCTAACAAAGGTTGGCATGTAATGAGGAAGACTCTACCTCGTGATTCCTATGAGATTGTGAAACAAATGGATGATGATACTGTAGACTTATAAAATGTTTCACAAAGGAAACGAAAAAGAAATGATGAGGTGAAGTATCTCTTTATGAATTAGTATATTCATTGTTACATATTTTGATGGCATGATTTCTTTTAATATTATATTGCACATTTTCTCTTAATTATTGTTTAATTTTGGCTCTTTGCAGGTTCAATATGAAACCATCAAAGATTGAAAATGAGGTGGGATCAACTATAAAGATTGTTGTCAAATATGCATTCGTCACACCAGGTATTACAAGAAAGGGACAAGGACGAGGATGAGGTCTTAGATCTTTGGTTGAGAAAGAGAATATGCCAACTAAGAGTTTATTTCCTAAATCTAGTGATCTAGTTAAGCAATATATCCAAACAATTGAAACAAGTAAATTTTTTTAAATCTAATCTTTTAAATTTGCATAACTGAATTTAAATGCTTAAGTGTTAGTAATCTAATTTGTTTTCGCCAAGTGCTATAGGGAAGGGACGAGGACAAGAGCTTAAAAACTCTATCATGTCTGCTAGTCAAGGAACAATATATAAAAACTGTATCGTTCTTGAGAAAGAGTATATGAAAGTTCCATTGCCTCCGTCTACTGATCAAGTTAAGCAATACACCTAAAAGGTTTGAAACAATTTGTTTTCCCAAATCGTTTGTGTTTTTAATTACATATATAACTGAAATAAATGCCAAATCTTTTATTAATATGATTTCTTGGGTCCAAGTTCTATAAGGAAGGGACGGGAGCAAACGCCTAGATCTTTGTGCTACTCTTTAGGGATTTCTGAAAATGAGGTGGGATCTTTCCATAAGAATGCTCGTTTTGCTAATCAACGTATGCAAACTCCTTCTAAAAGCACAAGATCAAATTTTACCATGTCTTCTAATCAAGAAATACGAATAATGGATAGAAACTCTATGGTTCTTAAGAAAGAGCATGCAGTTGGAACTTCAACTGATCAAGCTATACAACACTCCCATACAGTTAAAACATGTATGACATTTTGAATCCATGTGTTAATAATTTGTAGAACTAAATTTTGTTGGTATAGTTTTTGCCAAATTATACAGTTGTAGGTTCATCTAATCTTAAAAAGGTAAAAATAGTTTGAGGTAGGAACAAGTGCAAAGAAGTTGCATCACTTAAAGTCGGACAAAAACTGAGAGTAACCTTTTACAACAATCGAACGGTTGGAACAAATAACAAATTGTTTACGAGGCACTTGGGCAGATAGTTCGTGACCGCAATATGTGTTCGTTGGGAGAATCATCGTGAAATTATATTAAGCAAGAAAAGTTGAATAACATGTGCGTAGCTATTGAGGTAACAAATATAGTTAAGAGTATGCCTGTGCATTTTGAGTCCCACGTATAATGGTGTTATTAGAACCTGTTCAATATTTTTGCATGCTGGTGTCTGGTTCTTAATATAGTGCTTAATTAATTAAGCTTCCCATATACATGCAGGCTGCAAAAAAACTATACCTGAACTTGATATGAATTTACATATTACTGTTAATTATTTCAAAAAAATCTGCATAGATATTTTTGCCGATGATTGTGTATAGATTTTTCAATTGCGATTTCAGTTTCTATGAATGGAGTACTTTTCTTTTCTTTTCTGAAATGTGTCCAGAGTTGGAATAAAAGTATATCTTTGTTTTCAGTTTTCAAGCTCTTTTATGGCCTTGATCTTTGGCATTCTTTGTATTAACTCTAATGAGAAGTCTATTATTCTTTCTCAGGAAGAAGGAGATGATTTAATAAAATATTAACTTTATCAAACATGCTCCCTGTAATGTCTTTTCCAAAAATTGTGAAGAAATGTGTTAGGAGACAAAACACCAAGTGTCTTTGGTTGAATCAAGGTGATAGAAAACCAACTTCTTTTAGAAAATGACTAATGCTCACGGATGTTATAATCATAATGAAAGACTGGAAATGAATGGTAGATGAAAATTCAGAGACAATTAAGAGGAAGATCTAGAATATCTACAGCAAACTATAAATACAAAAATAAAGGAATGGAGACCAACTTTGAACATGAATAGAGTTGCTGGCAGAGGTGTTAGTTGCATGACTAGTTGATCTTCCAACAACATAAATAGAATTACCATTGGAAGCAAAACAGAAAGCACAAGGTATATGGCAAGGAGCTGCAAGAAAAATGAAAAATGAGATTAGCCTATTTTATTGCTCGGGGAAGATTAATTCTCATCAATAGTGTGTAGGATACTCTTCCAACCTATTTCATGTCACTATTTCCCCTGCCTATCACTGTGGAAAATAAATTGAACAAAATCAGAAGAAAATTTTTAGGAAAGCGTACCATTTGGTGAAATCTGTAACGACTCAGCCGGTTGTTTTGAGTATTTTAGCCCCAATCCACTATTTATTGTATCCACTATGTTATATTGTGATTATGTAACTTGTCGGAATATTTGGTTTTAGTTTCGGGTGAGTTTCGGAGTGAAATGGGACACATAGTACCTAAGCTAGAGATTTAAGTTGTAAGAGTTGATCGTAGTTTGACTTTTGTGTAGATGACTCCGAAATAGAGTTTTGACGGTTCTGATAACTCCGTATGCTGATTTTAGACTTAGTAGTGTGTCAGTATGTTGATTTGGAGATCAGTAGGTCGTTCCAGCATGAATTGGCGAAAGTTGCAAAGTTGAAGGTTTGGAAGATTGAAAAGTTTGACCGGGAGTTGACTTTATTGATATCAGGATCGGATTTCGATTTCGGAAGTTGGAATGGGTTTGTCATATCATTTATGACTTGTGTGCAAAATTTGAAATCAATCGGAGTTGTTTGTTATGAATCTGCATTAGTTTTGAAATTCGGATGTTCATAAGTTCATTAGACTTGAATCGATGCGCGATTCGCAGTTATAGTATTGCTAGATGTGATTTGATGCTTTGAGTGTATTCATATGATATTTTAGGACTTGTTGGTGTGTTCGGATGGGGTCCCAAGGGCCTCAGGTGTGATTCAGAGTGAATCCAGAACCAATTGGACTTACTCTCTATTGCTGAAGTTGTTGGTTTTCTACGGGTCTGGTTTCCTTCTACGCATTCGCGAAGGTTTTCCCGCGTTCGCGTAGAGTCTTCAGAGGGTTGCTGGAATATTACCTTTCGCATTTGCGAAGGTGAGGACGCGATCGCGAGGCTTACAGAGTTTGTTCATCGCGAACGCGTGAGGTTAATTGCGTTTGCATATAAGAAAAGCAGGCTGGGGGACCTCGCGCGTTTGGTCTACGTGTTCGCGAAGGAGGCTTCGCGTTCGCGAAGCTTGGGATCGTTTGGTCATCGCGTTCGTGTAAGAGGAATTTTGGCAGGAGCATATTTTATGCTTCGCGAACGCGAGGCACTTTCCGCGTTCGCGAAGAAGAGCACCTGGGCAGCAGAATTTAAGTTTCAAAACATGGGCTTCATCTCATTTTTCATAATTTGGACCAAGAAAGCTCGGTGTGAGGTAACGTATCAAGGGTTTTTTCAAGAAAATTGTTGGGTTAAGTGATTCTAACCCGGTTTGGACTATATTTCATGAATCTATTACTATTTTGCATCATCTAATTAGGGATTTGAGTTGGAAATTTTGGAAAAAATAGTAAAACTTCCTAGACTAAATTTTAGGGTTTTGAAAGGCGATTTGAGGTCGAATTTGAGTAATTCTTATATGTTTGGACTCGTTATCGAATGGATGTTCAGATTTTATAATTTTGGTCAGATTCCGAGATGCGGGCCCGAGTTGACTTTTTGAGTTGACTTTTTATTTCGTTGCAAAGATCGTAACTTTATCATTCAAATTAGTTTCCTATAGTTTACATTTATGGTATAAAGTTGTTTTGGCTATATTTGAGCTGTTTGGAGTTGGATAATCGAGGGAAATGCCTACTAGTGGGTTGAGGTAGCGTGTTTTGAGGTAAGTGTCTTGCCTAACTTTTTGTGGGGGAATTACCTCTTAGGATTGGTGTTGTTTGCGATAATTGTGATGTGTGAAAGTCGTGTACGTAAGGTGACGAGTGTGTACACGGGCTAAATGTGAAAAATTACCAATTTTAACTATGTAGATTCCCTTCATGCCTAAATTGAGTTATCTTAACATGTTATATTCATCATCATTAGTCTATTTTCATATGTTCTACTTGTCTTATCTCTTGCTCTACATGTTTAGTTGAAGTTCTTATTTCCTTTATTCCATATTCATTATTTAACCGTTGAACTCTTTATTTGAAGTTGTTATTCTTGGAAACTCTTCTTGTTGAAATTGGCATTGAGTTATAAAAGCCCTGATTCACATTGAGGTAAAGTGTTAAGTTGTGAAATACTATTCTTGTTGAGTTATTCTCTTCTGGTTATTATTGTTGATACTCTTGTGCACATTGTGGTTGAGTCGTGGGCTACTTCTAGTAAAAATACTATTGTTATTGGTTTCTTGGCAAGTTGTCATATTAGGCACTTGAGATGCGATTTGTGATACGTTGTGATATTGATACGCATATGGTGGTATAAGATTTTGGGGTTGAAATGCATGCGGTGAGATAATGTGGGCTTGATACGCGTGGCTAGTAGGGGAACTACTAGAAGCCATACAGTGTGAAAAGGTGGGCTAAAACGCGGGATGCTATTTCGGAAAATAATTTTCAAATCTAAATGCAAGGCTCCCGCGGTGATATAAAGAAAGATTGTGAATTATTCTTGTGATTTGAGTCTACGAGGCGGTACCTCGGTAGTGGCTCTTGTTGGTATTTCTCTATTGCTACACTTTACTTTGGTTGTTTTGTTTCTTTAGCATGTCATTCCTTGTTTTCTCTGTGTTGCATTATTTGCTTTAGTTCCTTGTAGCTAACCTTGATATGTTATTGTTGTTTCAATTCCATTGATGTCATTACTACACTGCCATACACTTGTATAGTTTTTCTTAATTATTTCAGTATGGCCTTGACCTGACCCCATCACTACTCTACTGAGGTTATGCTTGGCACTTACTGGGTACCGTTGTGGTGTACTCACGTTACCCTTCTGCACATCTTTTTGTGCAGATTCTGGTACCTCCTACCAGCCCAGGTATTAGTGAGAGCTCAGCTGCGGAGACTTCAAGTTATACCTGCCGGCGTCTGCAAGCCTCAGAGTCCCCCTCTACCTCGACTATTCTATTTTCCTTATCCTTTTATAGACATTGATGTATAAGATTATGCAGTACTAATATTTAGAGCTTGTGACTTCTATTCGCCAGGTCTTAGGAGTTGTACATGCTGAGTTGTAGAGTCTAATATATATAGTTGCTGAGTTTTGAGACTTTAATTATTATTTTAGTTATTTCTACATGAATGTTAGGCTTACCTAGTCTTAGAGACTAGGTGCCATCACGACATCCTACAGAGAAAAATTAGAATCGTGATAAGTTGGTATCAGAGCTCTAGGTTCATAGGTGTTATGAGTCACAAGCAAGTTTAGTAGAGTCTCGCGGATCGGTACGGAGACGTCTGTACTTATCTTCGGAAGGCTATAGAACTGTTAGGAAAAGTCTTACTTCTTTGATTCCTTATCGTGCAAATTTTTGACTTTGGATTATAAATCTCTGTCTTTCTATTCTCTCACAGATGGTGAGGAAACGCATAGTTGGATCTGATGATCAGACACCCGCGCCCCCTGCTAGAGGCCGGGGCATAGGCCGACGACGGCCATGTGGTACAACTAGAGCACCTGCACGAGCTGCTACAGAGAAGCCACCAGTAGCTCCAGTTGGAGGGCAGGCACCTGAGATGTCTTTTACTACCCCTGCACTTCAGGAGACTCTCGCCCAGTTTATGAGCATGTTTGGCACTTTAACTTAGGCGAGGTTGATTCAACTTACTCCTGCCATATCTCAGGTCGGGGAGGAGCATAGACTCCTGCCGCACGTACCCCAGAGTAGCGGGCCCAGGTTGATTAGGTCCCAGAGGTCATACTAGTGCAGCCGGTTGTTCCAGTTCAGCCCGAGGTTAGGTCAGCATCTTCTGAGGGGGAGCAGCTCAAGCTCGAGAGGTACAAGAAGTACCACCCTTCTACTTTTAGCGGTTTGGCTTCAGAGTATGCCCAGGGTTTTCTTGAAGAGTGCTACCGTATCCTCTGTACTATGGGTATTGTGGAGTCGATTGGGGTTATTTTCACTACGTTCCAGCTTAAGGGAGCAACTTATCAATGGTTGCGAGCGTATGAGATGGGTAGCCCGGCCGAGGCAGCTTCACTCACCTAGGCTCAGTTCTCAAAGATGTTCATGAGGGAGTTTGTTCCCCAAAGTCTTAAGGATGCATGGCACGCAGAGTTTGAGCAGTTGTGCCAGGGTGCTATGACCGTATCGGAGTATGCAGTCCGGTTCAGCGAGTTTTTCAGACATGCACCTGCATTAGTTTCCACTGTCAGAGAACGAGTTCATCAATTTATCGAGAGTCTCAACCCTGGTATTAGATTCAGCACGGCTCGCGAGTTGGAGACAGACATCCCATACTACCAGGCTGTGGAGATCGCTCGAAGATTGGAGGGTATGTGGGCTCGGGAGAGAGAGGAGAGGGAGGCTAAGAGGCCTCGAGATTCTGGCACATATAGTGATGCTCGTGCCCCAATTTCAGCGTGTCATGGTAGGGTCTATGTGAGCAGCCCTGTTCATTCAGCACTTCCAGTTTCCAGCGGTGTCCCGGTCACTCCCAGGTCTTAGGTTGCCTATTATGCACTCCCACTGTTAGTGCACCTCCTGCATGGGGTGCTTTCAGCAGTCAGTCCTGCCGATTATACCTGAGCCAGTTCCAGCAACCACGTCCTCCGAGACCCTATTTTGAGTATGGTGACACTCGTCATATGGTAAGGGACTACCCCAGACTTAGGAGGGGTGCCCTTCCATAGACTACTCAGGCTCCACGTAATCCATAGGGACCCCAGACTTCTCAGGCTGTGGTTACCGCACCAGTTGATACCCCACCTACACAGCCAGAAAGAGGTGGAGGTTGGGCGGGTAGAGGTCGCCCTAGAGAGGGAGGTGAGGCCAGATGTTATGCTCTTCCTACTAGGACGGAGGCGGTTGCATTCGACTCAATTATTACAGATATTGTTTCGGTCTGTCATAGAGATGTATTAGTCTTATTTGATCCAGGATCCACTTATTCCTATGCATCATCTTACTTTGCTCCATATTTGTGGTATATCCCTTGATTCTTTGAGTTCTCCTGTCTATTTGTCCATGCATGTGGGAGATTCCATTATTATTGATCGTATGTATCGGTCGTGTTTAGTGTTTTTAGGTGGTTTTGAGACTAGAGCTGACCTATTATTACTCAGTATGGTAGATTTTGATGTTATCTTGGGTATGGACTGGTTTTCGCCCTATCATTCTATTCTTGATTGTCACGCCAAGACGGTAACGTTGGTTATACCAGATTTGCCACGGTTGGAGTGGAGGGGTACTTTGGATCATGTTCCTAGTAGGGTGGTGTCTTCAATAAGGCAAAGCAGATGGTTGGAGGGGGTGTGAGGCATATCTAGCCTTTGTGAGAGATGTCAGTGTTAATACTCCTACCGTTGAGTCAGTTCCGGTAGTGAGGGAATATCCAGATATATTTCCAGTAGATCTTCTAGCCATACCGCCCGACAAGGATATCGATTTCGGTATTGACTTATTTCCGGGCACTCGCCCTATTTCTATTCTACCATATCGTATGACCCCAGCAGAGCTGAAGGAGTTAAAGGAGCAGTTATAAGAGTTTCTTGATAAGGGATTCATTCAGCCTATTGTGTCGTCGTGGAGTGCTTCCGTCCGGTTTGTGAAGAAGAATGATAGATTTATGCGCATGCGTATTGATTATCGTCAGTTGAACAAGGTTACAGTGAAGAACATGTATCCATTACCACACATTGATGACCTATTTGACCAGTTATAGGGTGCCTAAGTCTTCTCTAAGATTGATTTGTGATCGGGTTATCAGCAGCTAAAGATTCGGGATCCAGATATTCCAAAAATTGCCTTTAGGACTCGGTATGGTTATTACGAGTTACTTGTGATGTCATTTGGGCTGACCAACTCCCCAGCAACATTCATACACCTGATAAATAGTGTACTTCAGCCCTCTCTTGACTCATTCGTCATTATGTTTATTGACAACATCTTGGTGTACTCCCAGGGCTGGGAGGATCATGAGCAGAACCTGAGGACCGTGCTTCAGACCTTGAGAGAAAAGAAGTTGCATGTAAAATTTTTAAAGTGTGAATTCTGCCTTGATTTAGTGGAATTTTTGGGTCATGTCGTGTTGAGTGAGGGGATTAAGGTAGATCTGAAGAAGATTAAAGCAATGCAGAGCTGTCCCAAACCGTCTTCAGCTACTGAGATCCGGAGTTTCTTTATTTGGAAGGGTATTACCGTCGATTCGTAAAGGGTTTCTCATCTACTGATGCACCTATGACCAGATTGACCTAGAAGGGGGCTCCGTTCAGGTGGACCGAGGAGTGTGAGGAGAGATTTAATAAGCTCAAGACTGCTTTAACTACAGCCCCAATTTTGGTGTTGCCCACGGGTTTGGGGTCTTATACTGTGTACCGTGATGCATCGCGTGTTGGCCTCAGCGCAGTGTTGATACAGGACGGTAGGGTGATTCCCTACGTGTCTAGACAGCTGAAGGTGCATGAGAAGAACTATCATGTCCACAACCTTGAGTTAGCAGCTGTTGTTCATGACTTCAAGATTTGGTGGCACTATTTGTATGGTGTCCATTGTGAGGTCTATACCGACCATCGGAGTCTACAACATCTGTTCAAATAGAAGGATCTTAACTTGCGGAAGCGGAGATGGTTGGAGTTGCTTAAGGACTATGATATCACCATTCTATATCATCCCGGGAAGGCCAATGTGGTGGTTGATGCCTTGAATCGCAAGGCAGAGAGCTTGGGCAATTAAGCATATCTACGAGCAGTAGAGAGGCCGTTAGCATTGGATGTTCAGGCCTTGGCCAACCAGTTTGTTAGATTGGATGTTTTGAAGCCGAGTCGAGTTTTGGCTTGTGTGATTTCTCGGTATTCCCTACATGATCGTATCAGAGAGCGTCAGTATGACGACCCCCATTTGCTTTTCCTCAAGGACATAGTTCAGTACGGTGATGCCAGGGAGGTCACTATTGGGGATGACGGTGTGTTACGGATGTAGGGCAGGCTATGCGTGCCCAATGTAGATGGATTGCATGAGTTGATTCTTCAAGAGCCTCACAGGTTTGCGATACTCCATTCATCCGTGTGCCGCCAAGATGTATCAGGACTTGAGGTAACACTACTGGTGGAGGAGAATGAAGAAGGACATAGTAGAGTATGTAGCTCGGTGCCTAAATTTCCAGCAGGTGAAGTATGAGCATCAGCGGACAGGCAGATTGCTTCAGAGGCTTGAGATTCTAGAGTGCAAATGGGAGCGGGTCACTATGGATTTTGTTGTTGGGCTCCCACTAACTTAAAGGAAGTTCAATGTAGTATGGGTGATTGTGGATAGGTTGACCAAGTTAGCTCATTTCATTTCAGTGGTGACTACATATTCTTTAGAGTAGCTGGCTAGATCAGGCTTCATGGAATGCCAGTATCCATCATCTCTGAACGGGGTACGCAGTTTACATCGCGGTTCTGGAGGGTCGTACATCGTGAGTTAGGAACACGGGTGGAATTGAGTACAACATTTCACCCTTAGACGGATAGATAGTCCAAGTACACTATTCAGATATTGGAGGATATGCTCTGTGTGTGTGTGATGGAGTTTGGGGATTCTTGGGATCAGTTTTTGCCGCTTGCAGAGTTTGCCTACAATAATAGCTACCAGTCGAGTATCCAGATAGCTCCGTATGAGGCTCTATATGAGAGACGGTGTCGTTCCCCAGTTGGGTGGTTTGAGCCAGGGGAGGCTAAGTTATTAGGCACGGATCTAGTTCGAGATGCTTTGGAGAAAGTCAAGGATCGGCTTCGTACAGCCCAATCTAGATAAAAGAGCTATGCAGATCGGAAGGTTCGCGATGTTTCATTCATGGTTGGAGAGCGAGTCTTGCTCTAGGTTTCGCCCATGAAGTGTGTTATGAGGTTCGGAAAGAAGGGAAGCTGAGCCCTAAGTATATCGGACCTTTTGAGATTCTTGAGAGGATTTGAGAGGTGGCCTATAGGCTTGCACTATCACCTAGTCTAGCTACATTTCATCCAGTATTCCATGTTTCTATGCTCCGGAAGTATCACGACGATCTGTCTCATGTGTTGGATTTCAGCTCAGTCCAATTGGATAAGGATTTATCTTATGTTAAGGAGCCGGTGGCCATTTTGGACAGGCAGGTCCGAAAGTTGAGGTCGAAGAACATTGCTTTGGTGAAGGTTCAGTGGAGGGGTCAACCAGTCGAGGAGGTGACTTGAGAGACCGAGCAAGATATGTGTAGCCGTGATCCTCATCTTTTCACCACTTCAGGTACATCTCTATACTCGTTCGAGGACGAACATGTATTTTAAGAAGGGGAGGATGTAAAGACCCGGCTGGCCGTTTTGAGTATTTTAGTCATGATCCCCTATTTATTACTCCTCTATGTTATATTGTGATTATGTGACTTGTCGGGGTGTTTGGTTTTTGTTTCAGGTGAGTTTCGGAGTGAAATGGGACACATAGTCCTTAAGTTGGAGGTTTAAGTTGTAAGAGTTGACCGTAGTTTGACTTTGATGTAGATGACTCCAGAATAGAGTTTTGACGATTTCAATAGCTCCGTATGGTAATTTCAGACTTAGGAGCGTGTCCGGATGTTGATTTAGAGGTCTGTAGGTCCTTTCGACGTGAATTGACGAAAGTTGGAAAGTTGAAGGTTTGGAAGGTTGGAAAGTTTGACCGGGAGTTGACTTTATTGATATCGGGGTCAAATTTTGATTTCGGAAGTTGGAATGGGTTTGTCATGTCATTTATGACTTGTGTGCAAAATTTGAAGTCAATTGGAGTTGTTTGTTAGGAATCGGTATTAGTTTTGAAATTCGAAATTTTATAAGTTCATTAGGTTTGAATCTATGCGCGATTTGTGGTTATAGTGTTGTTTGATGTGATTTGACGTTTTGAGCGTGTTCGTATGATATTTTAGGACTTGTTAGTATGTTCGGACAGGGTCCTGGGGGCCTCGGGTGTGATTCGGAGTGAATCCGGAACCAATTGGACTTGGTCTCTCTTACTAAAGCTGCTGGTTTTCTACAGGTCTGGTTTCCTTCTACGTGTTTGCGAAGGTTTTCCCGCGTTCGCGTAAGAGGAATTTTGGCAGCATCATATTTTGTGCTTCGCGAACGCGAGGCACTTTCCGCGTTCGCGAAGAAGAGCTCTTGGGCAGCAGAATTTAAGTTTCAAAACGTGGGTTTCATCTCATTTTTCATAACTTAGACCTAGAGAGCTGCTTTGAGGCAATATTTTGGGTTTTTCAAGGAAATCGTTGGGGTAAATAATTCTAACCCGGTTTGGACTATATTTCATGAAGTCGTTACTATTTTCATCATCTAATTAGGGATTTGGGTTGGAAATTTGGCAAAAAATTGTGAAAACTTCCTAGACTAAATTTTGATGTTTTGAAAAGCGATTTGAGGTCGAATTTGAGTAATTCTTGTATGGTTGGACTCGTTATCGAATGGGTGTTCGAATTTTTATAATTTATGTCGGGTTTCGAGACGCGGGCCCGAGTTATCTTTTTGAGTTGACTTTTTATTTCTTTGCAAAGATCGTAACTTTATTATTCGAATTAGTTTTCTATAGTTTATATTTATGATATGAAGTTGTTTTGGCTAGATTCGAGTCGTTCCGAGTTAGATAATCGAGGGAAAGGCCTACTAGTGGATTGAGTTAACGTGTTTTGAATTAAGTGTCTTGCCTAACTTTGTGTGAGGGGAATTACCCCTTAGGATTGGTATTGTTTGCAATAATTGTGATGTGTGGAAGCCGTGTACGCAAGGTGACTGGGTGTGTACACGGGCTAAATGTGGAAATTTACCAGTTTTAGCTATGTAGATTCCTTTCATGACTTAATTGAGTTATCTTACAATGTTATATTCATCATTATTAGTCTATTCACATGTTCTACTTGACTTATCTCTTATTTTCTAACTATTCTACATGTTTAGTTGAAGTTCTTGTTTCCTTTATTTCATATTTATTATTTAACCGTTGAACTCTTTACTTGAAGTTGTTATTCTTGAAAAATCTTGTTGTTGAAATTGGTATTGAGTTATAAAGGTTGTGATTCACATTGAAGCAAAGTGTTAAGTTAGGAAATACTATTCTTGTTGAGTTATTCGCTTCCGGATGTTATTGTTGATACTCTTGTGCATATTGTGGTAGAGCCATGGGTTACTTGTTGTAAAAATACTATTGTTATTGGTTGGCAAGTTGTGATATTGGACACTTGAGGTGCGATTTGTGATACGTTGTAATATTGATACGCATGCGGTGGTATAAGATTTTGGGATTGAAATGCATGCGGTGAGATAAGGTGGGCTTGATACGCGTGGCTGGTAGGGAAACTACTAGAAGCCATGCGGTGTGATAAGGTGGGCTAAAATGCGGGATGCTATTTCGAAAAAATAATTTTCAAAACTAAATGCAAGGCTCTCGCGGTGATATAGGGAAAGATTATAAATTATTCTTGTGATTTGAGACTACGAGTCGGTACCTCAGTAGTGACTCTTGTTGTTATTTTTCTATTGATGCACTTGTCTTTGGTTGTTTTGTTTCCTTAGCATGGCATTCCTTGTTTTCTCCGTGTTGCATTATTTGCTTCAGTTCCTTGTAACTAACCTTGATATGTTATTGTTGTTTCAATTTCATTGTTGTCATTACTACACTGCCATACATTTGTGCAGTTTTTCTTAATTATTTCAGTAGGGCCCTGACCTGACCTCGTCACTACTCTACTGAGGATAGGCTTGGCACTTACTGGGTACCGTTATGGTGTACTCATGTTACGCTTCTTCACATCTCATTACCAGAAATCCGGTAAAAACCGACCAAAGAAACTGACCAAAGTTGGTCGGTAATGGCCAATAACTGACCAAAACGCGACTATTTACGTGTGGACGGTATTTTAGGGGTCGGAAAGGAATACCGACCAAAGTTGGTCAGAAATTACCGACCAACTTTGGTCGGTCAATTAAATTCAAAAAATAAATACTGCAAAAAAAAACCGACCAAAGTTGGTCGGTATTTTAATTATGTAATCAAAAGATTTACCATCTCGGAATCGAACCAGGGTCTGTACTATAGCAGGATACTATTCTACCACTAGACCATTGGTGCATTTTGTTGTAAGACTGTCTTTTATTTGATTTATACTCTTTAATTGTATTTTCGCACAAAAATAACCGACCAAAGTTGGTCGGTTTTATTAAAAAGTAAAATTACCGACCAAAGTTGGTCGATTTTGTTTAAATGACCAGCCGAATTAACCGACCAATTTTTATCGATTTTTTAATATTAATTTTTATTTATTTTAATTAAAACACCGACCAAAGTTGGTCGGTTTCTTGAAAAATAAATTTCGCGGGACTCAAAAATAGTTTCCCGCATTTTTGCGCCAAAGAAAACTGACCAAAATTGGTCGGTTTCGTAAAAAAAATTTAAAAATAAAATATTTTGAAAAACTGACCAACTTTGGTTGGTTTTGACCGACCAAAGTTGATCGGTCGACCTTGGTCGGTTTTTGCCGAATTTCTAGTAGTGTCTTTTTGTGCAGATTCAGGTACCTCCTACCAGCCCAGGTATTAGTGAGAGCTCTGTTGCGGAGACTTCAAGGTATACGTGCCGGCGTCCGCAGGCCTCGGAGTCCCCCTCTACCTAGACTATCTTATTTTCCTTATCCTTTTATAGACATTGATGTATAGGATTATGCAGTACTACATTGAGTTGCAGAGTCTAATATATATAGTTGCTGAGTTTTGAGATTTTAATTATTATTTCAGTTATTTCTGCATGAATGTTAGGCTTACCTAGTCTCTAAGACTAGGTGCCATCATGATATCCCATGGAAGAAAATTGGGATCGTGACAAAATCGAACACAGTAATTGCTAGCAAAAAATATGGGATGTTGGATGATTGGTATACAAACAGGGTAGCTGGTCCTCGTGGTGTTGAAATTTATTTTCTAATTTATTAAAGTGATAGATAATACAAGACACAAATGAAGCGTGCATTTTGAAGAAATTTATCTCATCTCTTACTTATTACATCTGCTATTGGATTTACAAGGTTTGCTGAAGCGACTGAATGGTCTGACAAACCCTTAGTCAAAGTGGCAGTAACTATTGATGCTCCTAAAGTTCTTAAATTGGTCATGGAAAGGCTCATGAATTCTTAAAGTATTCGTATGCTGTTATATCTCTTATTCAGCCAATGTTATTTATTTTTCTACACAATACTTGAAATTTCATTCAAAATTTAATTGCACTATAAGCTGCTGCACATTTAGGTTTTTCTTTAACTCTTTACATTAAGTTATTGCAGGGTCCCAACATTGTCATTTTAGTTTCTTGCATATTAGTTTGAACAGTGCATTATTTTTCTACACCAGAAAAGTTCTATGATATCTTGATCATATTTGAACAGTGTATTATTTATCTTGTGATGCATTAACTCAACCAATATTTTGATTATCATAGGATATATTTGAGAGTGTTGACATGAATGATCATCATGATAATATCTTGGGATGGATGAAAGAGTTATGGAAAAAATGGAGAGGACACTTGCATGCAAAATATATGAAGGATAAGCCAATCCAAGAAGCTCTTAAGAATATTCCAAAGGGAGTAGACAAGAAAGAATGGGAGTGGTTAGTAAGGAAATATTTTTCTTCCGAAATAGACTAGTTTGCTAGATTTGGCAACAATTTTCTTTGAGACTCGTAAGAAAAATAACAAGTTTGTTGAACCTGAAGCAAATGAAAAACATGTATGTTTGGTAAACTGAATATGTAAATTACTTGAAATTATTATGGGTTCTGATATAAAATATTTCTTCATATGTTTTGTAGGCTCGGATTGAAGAAATAGTTCAATCGTATCCATCTTTACCTAGCATAGAGATAGTAGAAAAATGTTGTGGACCTTAAACTCGTAGCCATGTATTTGACTTTGGGGGTGGAGTAAAGGCGAAAGACTTGAAAGGTGGCACTTCTTCAAAGGCTGAATTACTGTCCGCATTACGTTCAACTTGAGAGGAAAACAAATCTTTGAATGATGAAAACAAATCCTTACATGATCACTTTGCTATCTTAGAAGATGAGATGAAATAAATGGGGAAAATAAAGGAATTCTTCGCTGCTCAACAATCACATCTCTCGCATTCGACATCGCTCGTTTCAACTGAATGACCATTATTTTTGTCTGCTGACCAAGTTAGCAACAATATACCCATCTTATAGCTATCTCTGTTGCATTCGTGCATTTATATTCTTTCAAATTAAACACTATGGGCAGACGAAGCCTTGTCAGTTACACTGAAAGGTCCTTGTGTTTTTATCTTCATTCCCATCTTAATTATACTGCTAAACCAACTTCAAGTTATAATTCAAGTGGTTTGTCGTTTCATCTTCATTCCCATCTTAGCTATAAGCTTGTTATACGGTGATCTTAATTTGATAACTCAGTGTTGCAGGTGGTTGAAAATGCATTACAATATTTTTGTTTAATCTAATATAACCTTTCTGGTGTTCAGCTAAGCATCTTTACTTTTTGTTGGATTTGTGCTTTGATGCTTGTTTATTATTGTCTGTGAAGTGTTCTGGTCTTTCTCGTTATATTTGCAATTGTTCTTAGATTTAGTTGGTCAACCTGTTATCACCTGATTTATGTGAATGGAGTTCGACTCTCTTAGTTCCTGACAAATATGAATTTACTCCCAAAGCTTGTATTTCCGGTATACATTCTAAGACTTGTTCCTTGAGTGGAGTGGTGACTTTGGCTCTGAATTTGACAGATCTGTTTAATAACCTGTGAATGATAAACAAAAAAATTACAAATCACTAGCGATAATAAATGGATGAAATAATAAGAGAGAAAAAAAAAGGACTTTGTATAGATCAATCTTTATTCTTCAGTTAGGGCACCTTTACTTTGACATCAGTTACTTTTCTTTGGCGAGTTCAGCAATCTGAAAAAGAAACTTGCATTTCCATCTTTTAATTCTCAAGAATTATCTTTCTTCCTTATATTATTATGTTCTTTTATGGCTATGTATTGTAAGAAATATGATAAATACATTCATTCCTATCTGATAGAAGACAAAAATGAACATATCCTTAATTTTTCATTACTTTAAAAATGACGTATACTTATTTGATCAAGGTTCGCAGCTTAGCAAAGGAAGGAACTAAGAGCATCAAACTTCATTTTTGTTAAATTATATCACATGGGCTAATCCTGAAGTTCCTTCCTTTGTTTCTTAGGATGACCATAATTTTTAAGGGAGCTTATGGCATGCTCTCTAGAATGGTAAATCCCAAGTTATCGTACCGGGATTTATCGAGCCAAAGTTTGATTTATCGTTTTAAAACTTTTCTAATTAATTTTCTTATATTCCTGTAGCCTTGTTGATATTGCTGGATAACACATGATGAATTTAGACTGCTTTTGGGGTAAACGGTTTAACCATTGCTAGTGTAAATTTACATATATTGTTTTACCAATAGTTATTTATTGTCTGTTTAAAATTTTGTATTGAAGCTACAAGTCAAGATGTAAATTTGGAAGATATACAAGCTCATTATTATTTTGCTAGGAATGTTATGTAAAAGTTAATATCATAGTCTAGCTCAGGATGTTAGCTAAGTTTTTTTGTTAAGGTATTGAGCAAATATTGAAATTAACATCATGTGATGTTAACATTGTAATTAATAACTTTATTTATAATTATTTTTGTGTATATATATATAT
>AWOL01S0026075.1:0-32158 GCA_000715115.1 Nicotiana otophora | reverse complement strand
ATATATATATATATATATATATATATATATTACCTTTTTATATCTGGATTTTCAATAGCAATTTAATATTTATTGATAAAAATAACTTTTCTGTGACATCGAACTTTAGGACTACTTGTGGTTAATAAGATAGAGATAAAAAATACGGCCGTTAAAGTTACTACAATTATTTTAAATTGGGACCAGTGCTGCTCGTCTCTAAAAGCTAAGTTACGACCAGTTAAAGACTGGTCGCTAAAACTGGTTAACGCTTGGAAAATATATATTTTTCATAATATATTTATCGTTTATTAGGTAAGAGAAGGGTGGTCGCTAAAACTGTTTAACGACGGGAAAATATATATTTTTCATAATATATTAATCGTCTACTGGGACGAGATATGTAGTCTCTAAATGTATTTAACGACTAGATTTTTTGTCCGTCTCTAAAAATATTTAACAGCTGTTGATACCCAATTTTGTCCTCATATTTTTAAATATTATATATACTTTCAAAACATCATTTTTGCATCATTACTCAATTTACAAGAGTCATACAAATATTTTCTATAATCTTCCATAAGTTTTAAAGCTTTAAATTTGATTTTGTTTGCAGTTAAATTACTTGAATATGTATTAATTACCCCTCTAAATTATTTTGTGATAATTTAATCACCTAAATTTATTATTTACAATCACATATATTATTTTCAATATTTTATGTCATTTTATATAATTTCATTTGCATATTTTGTGCTATTTACACATTTTTGCGATAGTAGCCTATATTTTGCAATTAATTGTATTTTACTATTTTATTCAAAGTCAAAATAACTTTTTATATGTTTACAACCTTCAGCTATTATTTTAAAATAATTATTTTCTTAAATAATATTTTTTTTACACTTATTTAGATATTTTTATTAATTTTGTTTTCCTTAATTTCTTAATTTTTTAAAGCTGGCCCAAACCGGGCCATTTTTCGGATTAATTGGCAACCGAGACACCCCACCTTAGCCCAATAACACCCCAGCCCAAACCAAATGACCAACTTTTAAATAACCCAATCGCGGCCCGTTTAAACAACCCGCCCCATTCCCTTTCGATCCTGGCCGTTGATCTCAAATGATCAACGGCCTATAATAATTTCCTATATTTCCTTATATCCCCTTAACCTAAACCCTAGGGACATTCCCACCTAAACAGCCGCCTCTGAAACCTCCCCACTCCACTCGTCTCTGAGAAACCCTAGCCGCCATACCCTTAAATCCTCTCTGAATCCGGCCCCAAATTGGAATCAATCCATGATTCCCTTACCTTATACGTTCTGTCATCTTGTTACTTATACGATTTTGGCATCACCTAGTACTCGCCTATTCTTGGCAAGTACCAGGCCCTAAGTTATGAACAACCGTCCTCAATCTTTAAGAGTTAGACGATATTTCGTCTATATACACTCACTACCAAATTATATGGGTCCGATTTACCGAGACACTCGACCAATCTTTGATTTCCGTTGAACTAGGGTTTGAAATTTTAATTTTTTTCTTTACTGGTTCTATTATCGATTGTATGTGATTTTCTTTCCTTATTTGTGTTTGATTAATTATTTTCCATGTTTGCTTGCTCGATTTCTACCACTATATAACCCCTCCCCAATTTCCCTTTTGGACTGACTTTTTCACCTTAAGAACTATTCTCTCACTCTCATTTATTCTGTACTATTCTGAAATTGAGCTCTTGGCCGGATGAAAGCCAAGGCCACCGGATTTTATTCGCCTTCCTCTGGTGCAAGCACTGCTCGTAGTCCATTTCGAGGCTCCTGTGAAATCTGAAGTACTGGGAGTTAAGGTTTTACTGGTCTTCAATAACCACAGCTATTCCTGAGATTTTCGAGTTCTTGATCCTTTGTTTAGTTTGTCTGCAACTGGTTATTGGCATATACTCTCGCACTTCTACTTCTTTCAGTTCGTGTTTGTGTTATGTGCATTAGTGTTATTTGGATTCCCCTGAGTTAATTTAAATATTATGCCCCTTCGTATATATTTCTGCTTGTTTTAGTACTACTCTGTAGTTCCCCTAGCTTCAATTCTATGTGAGTTCTGATTTTAACTCACGTGTGGATAGCTAAGTTGATTCATGATGCCTGTATGATTCGTAATTAAAACCTTATTGATGGTTGTTGAACCTTGTTTTGATTTCTTATGCCAAAACTCTTATGAAACTATGTTCTTGCTCAAATTGCTTTCTTCATGATTGAATCCTTTATGCATAATTTGCTATTTCTCTGCAAGTCTATCTAAATACTTAGCCTAATATGCTAGCCTTAGTGCATGCTTATTAGGTGTGTCCAACCTGAATAATTTCTAATCATTATGTTTATGAATAGTTGGTTACTTATACCTGTTGCTTATTCTGAGTTTGGTTCCTTGCCTTGTTCTGTATTATTTTGATAGCCAACTCATGCCCATAATATGTTCTAATTCCTGTTGAGATATTCATGCCTAACTTTTATCTCTCTGGAGTTCTACTATGAGATATGACCTGTTCCCATGCTATTTGTAACTCTATTGTGTTCTTTTCTAGACTTGCTCAATCCTGTATTTTTCAGTATTAGTTAAGACTTTTAGAGTAAATCTAATAATTAGCATTTTCGCCTATATGTGGCCAACTGTACAAGGTTTGATGCTTGTCAGTCCTATTGATTTGAAAATTGACATGTCTTTCTATTTACTATAAGTTTTGCTGGTATTGTAACTGATATTCAACATGTTCAAGTTTTCTTATGCTCTACTAAGTGATTGCTCGATCATGAACCTATTCTATTATGTTGTTTTCACAAGGCCTTCATGTCAAAACTTTCATGTGAAGGCTATGCTCTACTTGTTCTTGTCTATAACTCTATTAGATTTCCATGTTTAAATTTTGTGTCTAAAGCTCTTTTAGGCTAATTCTATCAAATTACTCTTGAAACTCTTTTGGAATAGTTCACTATCTTATGATGGTCAATCATGTCACTTTAGCTTTGTTTCTGAGAATACAAGCATGAACCTACCTTGTAAAATTGTCAGTATTTCATGTGATCTTGTCTATGTGCTTTGGTTAGAACTGTTCATTAGTTATAGCTTTAGGAGTTAAGTGTGAAAAGTTGTTTAATTACTTTCACGAGTGGTCTGTCACCTATATGGTTAAGTTTGGCATCCATTTGGCTAAGTAAGTTATTCGTTGGGCCTGGTGTTGGGCCATATGTATTGTTGGATCTGGGCATTGGATTCAGGAAGATTCTATTGTCTTTATGAGCCTGAGATTTGGGTCTGTTGGTTGGTGGAGGCTGCTGAAGGCCCAGAAATTCATTGGGTTATTTTATAGTGGGCATGTACTTGTTTCAGTCTGTGTTTTGTCATCTTTGAGTTTGTATTATTCCATTTTGGTCCTGTAACTTGTAATAACGAATAATTTGGGTGTTAGTGAAATTGGGGAATGGGTGTGCTTTGTTCTTGCATAAAGGGTAGAGAACATGCCTATAGGGTCTACGTGCTTTATGTGTTCTTTTGTTTAACTTGCTCTACTTCTGCACGCTAGTAGAAATCATGTCTCTAGGAGTTGCACACACCTCACCTAATTTGTCTAATACTCGTACACTATCTCAAACATGCTATTAATCACCATACTTGTTATTACTGTGCGTTTAGACATCATGCTTATAGGATGTATATTATATGCTTTTTATAACCTAGATATCATGCCTATAGGACTTCAAATAATTAATTGTTTACTGCCTCCCCGCCTAAGCCACTTAGAACAATAACGATGCATATACGATACTGGAATTTAGAATTACCTAGAAACCATGCCTATAGGACTCTAAGTCTCGATTCTGGAACTATGTACTGCCTAAACTGCCCGCGTGCATATGTTGCAGAGGCTAACTTGGGCCTTTAATTGTCTTTATGTGGAGTCCTATCTGTTTTGAATGTCGCTTAGTTTTATCATTTTGAGCAGCCTAGGTGAAGTCTAGAACCATCCAAATAATAAGTCTAACGCCTCCTGGACCGTAGGTACGGGACGGGTAGTGCACGTATAGGATACGATTTAGAATTGAATTAGAGAACCTTTAGGTAACAACTTCAACATAGTAATTGGGTAGCATGAGATGATAGTCTGTACCCGCTAAATAATATGAGAAACCCCTACCTTAAGGGAGTTGCGAAGTATTATTTATGTTGCACGGGGTGATTCTTTAGGCTAAATAACTTAGGAACCCCCCCTCTCCCTTTCTTTATATACTTGTTATTTATACTTAGTCATTTGACATAGATCAATGTTGTTGCATCCTTGTGATCATTAAGATTTGTACCAATTCTCATGTGTTATAGTAAGACTCTTCGACTTTTAAATTTTCCTTTGTTTATTTGATCACCTAGCCTAATCACATAATCCACATAGTTTAAAATTCAGTCGGGACTTACAGTTGTGGACCTCGAAGAGTGCCTAACGCCTTCTCTTTGAGGTAATTTGAGCCCTTATCCGATCTTTGGTGACACGGACTAGTCAAACGAAGTTATTTCCAAATAGGTGCCCTAACGCACCTTAAAAGTCGTTAGGTGGCGACTCTTTTATTTTAATACCTTCATTTAAAAGAGTTATCACACGTCGAAACCTGCTTTCGTGAGAAAACGGGGCGTGATAACGGCCAGGTTTCAGAACCCGTCGTTATTGACCATTAGCGCCGGAAGCTATTACGACGGGTTGGGACCAGCCTTTTCCCGTCGCAATTGGTTTATTTGGATCATAAGGGACAAGATTTCCCTTCCTTAAAGGTCATTTTCTTGTAGTGTCGATTGTACTCATACTATACTTCTTCACCTTGCGTGTAGATCTTGGAGTTGATGTTGTTGTGTATGGCGGGAGCTGGCATTAAAGATTCACCCCCATTCCAGTTTTTGCTACCACTAGTTCTTAGTAGTTCTAGATTTGAGATTTTGTTCATGTACATTTCAAATTGATGTTGTATGATTTTTCATTTCTGTTTGTAAATCTAAGTCTTAGTGACTCATGACTTGTACTATCAGTCCTTGGGGAATTATTTAAAGATTCAATTATTTCGCTTTTTACTCTTAATGTTATTGTTAAATTATATTTACTCTTATTTGGCTTACCTAGCAGGTTGGGTTAGGTGCCATCACGACTAGTTGGATTTTGGGTTATGACATATAAGTGTTGCTATTTGAGTTTGGATCGGTTGAGAATGTTGACCTGACTGTCACGAGGATGAATGTGAGCTTAGCTGATGATTTGAGGTATTTTATGGTTTGTGTTACATGATCTTATGAAGGATTTAGTTGAATTTCAGTCGTGGGTTATGGCAGTAATAGAGTATGGGTATTGTGAGTTATCGAATATTTTGTTCGATGGCTTTGAGCCAAGTGGGGGAGTCTTCTATCGACGATTTGATTGCATGGTTATGGTTTGAACTAGTTTCGGTTTGAGACAAACTTGAGAATCCGCTATGACTTGCAGAGGTTGAGATCGAGGATGACTCGAGTAATAAAATTTCTGAATATGGGTTATATTATACTTTATGGGTATATGGAAATCATGGAATGATTTGAGTTGTTATTTGTGACGGATGTAGTGCGCATGGAGTAGGAATTTACTCGCTTGCGTTAAGGTGGGGTTACTTCTTTGGGTGTTGTTGTGCTAATGAGGCACAGATCGTTCGTCCCGTTTGGGCAGTGCAATTGAGATTTGAGCAGAGTGGATGACTCTCGAGAAGGTTCTAATGGATTTAAGATTTATATGTGACAATTGAGAATTTTTCGGATTTGTATATGGCTAAAAATTGAGATTTGTATTGGATGGTCAGAAAGGTAAAAGGAAAAACTTTAAATTCATAGAAGGTCTATTGAGAGTAGGTGTCTCAGTTGTGGTACTTTTGGGGTGCTTAAGAAGGAATACATCATCTTATAGGCCTTAGGACGGTGTGGTTTTATGATAGGATCTCTCGTGGTGAGCTTTGGGTTAAGGGTCGTAGTGTGCGGGCAAGGAGAAGTGTTAACTTGAAGGAAATTCAGAAGGAACTCTGAGAAATAGGACAACTTGGTGGTAGATCAGATCAACATGGTAATGGGTATAATCGGTTCTTTGGGTTCTTACGATGTGATGAGTCTCTACAGGTGTTTTGTTGCAATACTCTTGGGTTTGGTGACCTGCATGACTTGTTTGAATTAGAGGAATTCTGTTCTGATAGCTTGGTTATGTGCAAATAGGCTTTGTAGAGCTCTCGATGATTTCTACCACGGCTTGGGATGGATATTTTCTACAGGCATTGGGAGTTTGTTGTGCATTGTGATTTTCTCCTAGATAGGATCAAGTGGATTGGTTTCTAGCTAAGTGAGTATGTAATCTACTTGTGACTCATGGTTGATAATGCGGTTCTCGTGTTTGCATATGATGGCATGATAGATGCAGTGCATCATGTGAGATTGAGATTTTCATGTACAAGGTTGTGGTTTAGTTTTGAAGGAAAGGTCACGAATTCTTAGACAGCATGGACGGTTCCAAATGTTTATATGAATGCTAGTAATACTTGGTATTACTTGAGAAGGGAACGCATTTCAGAAGGCGCAATGTGTTTTGACTTATAGATGCTTCATTGGTATTGCGGTACTCGCTTGGTTGATCGACTGCTAGTGTTCAGATTTTGCTTTATGGCATGAAGGAATTATGGAAGTATTTCCCTTGGAATGATTGTGTATGAAGGATGTGTCAGTCACTTGAGTGGTCAAGTTGGGATCGGATATGGTGATTTTGGTATTCTAGGGATTTGGAGACGGGGAGTTCTCAGAGGCAGATTGTTCCTTGGTTGCGGATTATGAAGGTATAACCAAAGTTAGACAGCTAATAGTATGTGTTAATTTTAGGTTATTGTGGACTTTTGGGGGGTTATTTATCTAATTGTGGGTGACCGGAGTTAATTTGGGGGCCCATTGGTAGGCCCAATGAAGATGTGTATTCTACACCGGATCATATTTGTTAACTCAGCACTATTATTGTTGAGGGGTGTGTCATTCAGTTGGAGTTGAGCATGTTCGTGTTTCGTTATGTTCTATGTGTTACTCTTCTATGCTATAATGGGTTGTGATCTGTTGGTTATTTGCACACTAGATGCGTTTCTGTTTGGGCCTTGTGGCAAAATTCGAGCGAGATAATTATTGGGGTGTTGAATGGTTGATTGCGCTTTGGTTATGGTCTTTTTGGGTTGTGGTATATTGTGTTATTCGCTTCTCTATGGTTATGGTCATGCACTTCGTGTACTTGATGTCGAATTGCGTGTGGTTGTTGATTTTGAGCATTGTGGCTTGAGGTATTTCATAAGGACTGGTGTTTGGATAGGTCACGCATTGCAGCGGGGTTATGTTGGGATATGATCCTTTGTGATAGATTCATGTGTCTTGGTTATACTATGTGTGATAGGGTCATAGCATTGCGTTTGTGGTGGTACTTGTTGAGCTTGCGAGGCGGTTCTCTTATTTGAGTCATTTTTCATGTTTGGGTGCATTTGGGTTGTTGCTTATTGATGCACGGATTGCATGGTATGTGGCTCTAGGTGTTATTGGCGTGGCATGTCGGTTGAGCAGCTTGTATTGAGTGAGATAAGGTTATTGAACTTGGAATGAGCACTATCGGGACTGAGTATGGTATGTTTGGAGATGTGATGATGTCACTAGTCAGCTTAGAATTTGGGCTATGGTTCTTTGGCGAGAGAGCTCCACAACTTATTCATTTGAGGAGTAGTTATGATTCTGTGTGTTTCTTTCATCATTGGCAATGTACGAAGGTTTAGAACAGGTTTTTAATTGATATGAGGTTTGTTACTGGTACCAGATTTGTTTTGAGTATCTACTGTGATCGAGAATTATTGCTACGAGTATGCGAGTTATGTGGTATATTATGTGATTACATCTTGGGTTATGGTTATGGCTTGATATAACTTGTTCCAACTTATCCAGTGTGTAGATGCGAGATTTGGGTGTTGTAAGGAATTTCGGATGTTGGAAATTGGGTTCCAAGGTTTATGGGTTAAGGTTGAAGGAAGAATCTTCGTTTATGTTGAGTTGACGGACTTATATGTGTTTCACCCTATTTTGCACTAGTCAAGACAGGTTTCAACTTGTGATTTCTCTGTTGTTGATAAAAGAGAGTCACCACCTAATATTTAAAGGTATACTCGGGTACCTATTTAATTACTAAGTCATATTATTCATTAATCTACTAACCGGTGAGATTATGGGTAAGGGTTCTTATTCTTCTAAGGGGAAGGTGTTAGGCACCCCTTAAAATCTACATGAGGTAGCTCCATAGGACTTAGACTAAATTTGGGATCAATCATTTGTACTGTGCTTAATTACTATTAAAGAGTATGACTTACTATATATCTAAGGGAGAGTATAAAAGGGATGTGAGACTTAAGAGGGGTGTGAGATTATAAAAGAGTTGAGAGAGTTTTGAAATACGTATGTAAATGGTCCATATTTGTAAAGCATTCGAAGAAAGAGTTTGAGTTATAAAACACTTTGTTTAGAAGATGGATGTAATTCTAAGAGGTGTTTGTGAAAGTGAGCCTAAGATATACCTTGGTTTGAAGATCCTTCAAGAAAAGATTATTTGCCAAAAATCCCCTTAAGGCGATAGTTCTTGAAGATCTAATTTTCCTTTCGAAATGGAAACCGAGGTCTGATTTCTTTTTGAAATAGGGCTGTTGTTTTGCGTAAGTTCTGTTTTTTTAGAAAATCTTTAAAGAAAAAGAAAGGTGAGCGAAAACAAAATAATTTGTGAGTAAATTATAATTAGCGAATTAAGGATCTATTACTAACTAATTTCCTTTTTAAATCCTATATTATTTAAGGCTGGCCTAAGTTTATATGATATTAGCATATAAAAGAAAAGCATGTGATCTAATATATGAGTGTTATATACATGAGTATTAAACAACAGCAAAGACATAACAAGAGCAACTAACAGTAAACTAAATTAGCAAAAAAGCGGTAAATTGAATTAATATGATAGTAAACAGTGATAAAGGCGTTGAGGGAAAGAGGACTAGACTCTGGTGATTGGGCCTCAAGAAGGCAGGCCCAACAGTAAGGAGACGCGAGTATGGCTGATTTTGGGCTCCTCGACGAAATTCATCAAGGCTGGAATTGGGCCTGAGTTCATCAGGAACTCAGCGGCCCAAGCAGATGTACATGTCCAAAAGAGGAAGAAAGTCATTAGATATATATTCAATATATTCAGCATACTCCAATCACAGATCACACTCTAATGCATATGGCAGGTATACAAACAGACAATTGAAACATGAATATGATTAATGTAGTGGGAAAATAATATATTAATGTGGTGGCTTCACTTAGCAGATAGTTAATATTGGAAACCTTTTGTTGTCATTAATCATTAAACCCTTAAAGAACTGCAATTGTCAATGAATTAAAGGCTAAATAGGGAGCCCCACTCGAGGTCGATGCTCCCTTTGGATTCCCCAACACTTCAAAGTTCCCAAGGGACTCAAGGCTAGGGCAATGCTTGTGCCGGGGAGGGCAGCCCAACCTAGAGTCAAACTCCGCTCCCAAATACCCTTAAATACTAACAACATATTTTCTCTACGGGTTTTAGTGCCAATGAGGCCCTTCTAATGTAAACTAAATACTAAAGTATTACTTACCACAAAATATATACTTTTCCTCTTAATAAAGTAATACAAGAGAACACAGATTACCTTTGACACTAAATAAAGAATACACATCAAGCAAACCTAAAGGGGCTGACTTCAGAACACATATAGATAAAAAGAAGTTTCATAGCATACTGTTGCAGGAGTAAGTCATGAAGGAAAAACATATTCAAAGAGAAAAATGGGCATGCAGAACTCATATAGATAGCAACACAAGAGATGTAGATACCTCTGCCTTGGAAAACGACTTGAGAACTACTTAGTTTTTCATTGACACATGCAGGGATTAGTAACACCACTTAACCCCTTAAAGATCATCAATACAAATTCATGCCAATAGTTATGGTCAGCTGTTGGCTCCTGATCCTCCATCGACCAGCACTCGAGATACCACTTTGTCCCTGCATTTGACAGTGATGTAAAGAGCCTTGTTGTGACTTTCTCCTTAGAAAGGAAGTTCGTCTCTTCTGAAAGTGATCGTGTTTGCTTCTACCATTTTCCCAATTGTCGCTGCCAACACCTCGCTAGTGGTGTTACTTGGTACACTTACCCCGCTTAGTACTTTTAACAAAGCGTCCTTATGACTGTCAGAACTCATTAATAGATCTATGATAGATATATGTGCTAGAGTTTTCTTTAACTGTTCTTCCACAGAATACTCTTTACTCGATAACCTTTTCCAGAACTCAGCGGCCTCTAGGTCTATTATGTTCCTCCTTGGAATTTGCTCTCTCCCAGGATTTCCTCGATTGAAATCTTCAGGGGCATATCACCTTCCAGACCTAGTCATACCATGGGTTGCGGCAGAGTCTGTCATTTTGGACTTTCCTTTTTGCTGATCGATCTATGGGACGATTTTATATTCCCGATCTTATTCACCTCGAGTAGCATCGGTAGGTTGCTGCGGATAAGTTTGAACTATCACTGTAGGCTTTAGTTGTATTGTAATGATTAGAGCCTTTTGAGGAAGGATCCTTGCGGCTTCTGCATTCCCTATAGTAACAATAGTTCCCTTCAGGTCATATTCTTCGTCTAATGTGATCATGTTAGCTCCCTGGTTTCGATGATTTGGTAATGGGTTACGATTCACATTAGGTGATGCTGGAGTGCACTGGATGGCTCCGCTCTTGATCAGGGTTTCAATTTGATTTTTCAACTTGAAACAATCTTCAGTGTCATGCCCCAATACATTGGAATGATACACGCATCTCTTAGTGGCATCAAAATATTTGGAAGGATGTTCAGAAACCCTTCCCTCGATTGGCTATATCAATCCTGCTCTTCTTAACCTTTCAAACAATTGGGCCAGGGGCTCAGTAATCGGGGTATAATTTTTGGGACCCCTCTCTTTAAAGTTGGGACGAGGGCTTGCTGTATACATAGGCCGGTTTATGTGAGTAGTGGTTTGAACAGGAGCATATAGTCGTTGTGGGTTTTAGTTGTTGTTGGCTCGAGGAGGGTTGTATTGTGGTTGAGGGTGGTAGTATGGATGGGTATTATAGACTGGAGCATAAGTGGGTGGTGGTGAGTGGTTGTTCGTGGAATAAGAGGTGCTTCCATGAGATGGGTTAATTTGATAGGAGGGGACGACTGTTGAGACCTCTTCTTTCTTTTTCTTTCCGCTACCGATCGATCCTAACTGGATGGACTTGCTAGCCGCTTGCAGCGCTGCCTTAGATTGCACCTTACCAGATTTTATTCCCTCTTCTAAGAAATCTCCTATCTTAACCAGCTCGGGGAACTTTTGACCTATCATTCCCATCATCTTTTCATAGTATATTCTCTATTGGGCTCGAATGAAGTACTTTGTTAGTTCACTGTCATCCAGCAGTGGTTGCGCCTTGGCAGCTTCTGTCCTCCATCATCGTACATATTCTTGAAATAACTCAGAAGGTTTTTTCTATAGGTTCACTAGCCCGAACCGATCAGGAGTGATCTCTGTATTGAATCGAAAATGGTTCATGAAGTCCTCTGCCATATCTTGCCAAGTTCTCCAATTTCGCGGGTCCTATTGGGTATACCAGGTGAGTGCTTCTCCCGTCAGACTCCTTATAAATAACTTCATCCTTAGTTTCTCATTCCTTCCTACTCCGACCGACTTGTCGCAATAAGCCCTTAAATGTGCTTGAGGGTCCCTTGTCCCATCTAAGACATCGAACTTTGGCGGTTTGTACCCTACTGGCATATACACATCTAGGTGAATACATAGGTCCTCATAGTCCAGGATTTCACTTCCTCGGGCAACTTGGAGACTTTTCATTTGTCTTCTCAACATCTGCAACTGTTCAAATACCGACTCTTCTTCCTTACGCCGGGTTTCTCTCTCCATCTCGGCGTATGGATCGATCTCATATGGCACCCTAACTGTGATGGGTGTTGTAAAGGTAGGTTTGGTAATGACATATATAGGTGGAATGTACCGCTCGTGAGTAGCGGCATGTGCCACAGGTATGTGCTGGTTGGTGGTGAATGTGACTCCGTCACGAGGAGGGGCAGTTGAATTAGTGGTAATAGGAGGGTTCTGTGATGTCTGAGCGTATTGTGGTACGTATGGAGTGTGAATAGAGGGATTTGGTGGGTTAGCGGGGGTTAATGGAGGTATGATTTGAGTGATAAGAGTTGAGGTTGGAGTGTTGTTGTTTTGGCCTGATGTTGAAGGAAAATGATCTGGAAGTGAATCCAAAAAGGGAATCTAGGTGGTTGAGGAAGTGTTGTAACGGCCAGGTGCACCAATTCTCTGATATGATGTACCTCTTCCCTTAAGGATTCCATTTCCTGGGCCATCCTTGCCACATGCTCATCATTCCTAGTGTTGTCCTTTTTCCCCGATAGCCCGGGGCTATCGGCTATGACCAGAACATGTTCAGTTGGGTCTTCTACAGCTGGCATCTTTCCCGTAGACCTTAGATTATATGGTGGCTCTGCCAGTTTTAGTCGACGCAAACCAACTTTCTTTTCTTTTTTGGGGGGTAATAATAAAGCAAACGAAAATAAGAAGAAAGAAAAGAAAAAGAGCAAGAGTCAGTTTCTTCATTTTTATAAGGGCAGAAAATCACATAGAGCAGGCAAAGCGTGCATTATAAACTAACGTGTTCCTAAAATTCGTAGGGACCTCTCATTACCAGAGGTAGGCCTAATTCACGGATGTTTGACAGACATTTAGACTTGACACATTTAGATCCGAAGAAATTTTATTTTCATTGATAATTTAGACTGATACAAGTAGGAACAAGGATTACATCATGGAGTTGCATGGGCTTATACAATTTACCCTTTTGGAAAGTAAAAGAGAAAACTAAGGGCAAAGGTACAAAGTAGGGAAAGGAGGGGAAATCAACCAATTCTAATAACAATCCCCCGAGTCGCTTCCTGTACCCTTCTCTTCTTCTGGATCCTCTTCTGGATCCTCCTCCGAGTCTTCCTCAAACTCTTCCTCATCATCGTTGAATTTAGACTCCTCCTCCGGATCTTCTTCTGGTTCTGTGCTTGACTCTATCTGGATGCATTCCATGACCCAATCATCCTCTTTAGTCGGTGGCAACATATGGTCAATGGATCCTAGGACCACCCGACGATGCATTGATGTGGTCACCAATTAATGTGGCAAGATCTCATGGTAAATCTGCAATGCAACCACCGCATCCTCTAATCAAGATATACCCTCTCTGCTTGGGCGAGCCAGTTCTTCTTCTTCGTTAATCCAAATGTAGTACTCGAGGGTGCACCATGAGTTTTGACCCATAGGCATTGTTACCAGGTCATTCCACTCTTCTTGCAGTTTCTTTATCATGGGAATTAAAATCTGGTCATTGTAGTCATCCTCGTATAGCGATGTCCTTGCCCACAGGGGCACATCTTGGATTATCCTTAATTGTCTGAGGACCCGTAGAGGTGAGTATGATTGAATGCCTTCCAATTCGATCAACTCAATGAAGTAATTTTGGGGAGTCCTCAAGATTGCTCTTCCACCTAACCAAGAGAGTTTCCAGTTAATCCTTTCTCCTATCAGATTGGTCAGTGTTTCTCTCCATTCTTCTTGCCTATGTGGGGAGATCCAGTGTCTCATCCTTTCATTATGGTTGCGGATCATATTGCTGAAACCCATGAAGTAGTCGATAGTGGCCTCCCGCTGGAAGAAGTGTTCGGTAGCCCAAATCTGAAGCAGCAAGTTACTTCCTTTAAAGAAATTGTATCCTCATGCACATGCAGATAAAGCTCTCAGCACCTCGGCTAACACCATCGGCACCAAAGTAGCTTGAAGATTGTCATGAAAGGTTGCCAGGACCACTAGTAACAGATTGATGTTTATACGACCCCTTCGTTGTGGGAAGACCAATAATCCCAACAGTGCCATTGTGAAAATGATAGGCCTGAGACTCTCCCACGTCGCCTGGTCATAATGAAACTCTCCTGAATACCATTTGTAGCTTTCACGGTGCCCAAACCTGTCGAACATCTGGTCGAGTCTCACCCATCCGTCCTCGATACTCCTAAGGCTTCTGCTATTAGTAAGACCTAGAGCATCCAAGAATCGATAACTAGGCATAGTAATTGGTAGTACTAGCTTTCTTCCGTTGAATGGAAGCTCCGTATAACTTGTGACTTCCTCCAATGTCGGTACCAGCTCACAGTCGGTAAATTTGAACACCACTTTAGCTGGATCCCAAAATTCTATCAATAGGCGAGTGAGCACCCTGCCTTCTCGGATGTTCATCAATGCAGTTAATGCCCCTAGGTGAGTTCGAACTTCATCTCTGTGTTCCCGAGGAATATTCTTCCACCACTGTTTCAGCTTATGTGGTTGTCACGCCCCAAAATCGAAGAGCGCGACCGGTGCTCAACCGAGTGAACCCAACCGAGCAAGCCTGTTAGATTTCATTCTACCCAAATTCATCCACGAATGGAGATAATATATATTTTCATTAATTAGACAAAAGGGTGTTCATGTCTACAATACTAATTCATTACCAATAGTTTCATCATTTTTAGAGTCTCAAATGGAACAATAATACAACCTCAACCTAACATATTTTGACTTTTCCAGCACCAATACACAACCCACACTATGTCTACGAAGCCTCTATAGATAAATAAGAGTACAATGATAATGCCGGCAACAAGGCCCCGGCTATACCTCAAACAGAATAAACAAAGAACAAAAGATACATGACCTCGGGATGAAGTGTGGCTCACCAAGTCAGCTGAGAAGAAGGTGTACTGCTATCACTGATCAATATCTCCTGTTGTGGAACCACCCGCATCCATTTAAAGATGCAGCACCCCCGACAAAAGGGACGTTAGTAACGTCGAATAGTACTAGTATGAAAACCAAACACCAATTTAAGAATTTAGAAATACAATATGAATATGATGAATCATGGAGGCAATAGTATAATATAGATAACCATTTAAACCGGAGCAAGCTCATTAAGAGCTATCAATAACATTTATAGGATTTAAGATGAGATCCTTTGTAACCATCTTCACACAAAGCAGCCCCGCCGCATCACCCGATGTATGCAGGTGGAGGTATAAGTACAATACCACAACTCTACTCAAGCGGCCTTGCCGCCTCACCCAATGTATGCGGGTGGAGGTATAACCACAGTACCAAGAACCTATACAAAGGGGCTATGCCGCCTCACCCCAATGTATGCGGGTAGAAATGCATCAACGATACCAATGCCAATACAAAGTGGCTATGCCGCCTCACCCCAATGTATGCGGGTGAAAATGCATCAACGATACCAATACCAACACAAAGCGGCTATGCCACCTCACCCCAATATATATATGTGGGTGGTAGTGCCACAACAATAACAAAACTATACACAAAGCGATCGTACCGCCTCACCCCAATGTATGTGGGTGGAGGTGTAGTCCCATAATACCATAATCCTCACACAAAGCGGTCATGTCGCCTCACACCAATATATGCGGGTGGAGGTGTATCACAATCACAATCTCTACACAACTTGGCATAATAAATTTCACATAAATCATGACTGGAAATTATAATATGTGGATACACAATCAATAGTTTGGGACACATCCTCAATTTATAATGCAATGTGATAAGAGCATTTGAAACACGAACTGAACATATATCTTCATCAAAAAATTTATCGGAATACACGATTTGTAATCAACATCTCGGAACTTACAAGGAAAATGGGAATTCCAATTCTTAAATAAGGGTTTAGCCAACATACCTCACTTGAGCTTCCTTACACGCTAAATATTCCAGTATTCTTAGCAACTTCAATCTATTTTAGAAATATAACAAATTGAACCAAAATTAGGAAGATGATCATGGTTCTAGCTCATTTGAGCATTTTATCAAACACTAGGTGTGCATAAGGTTTCAAGGTGCTTTTATGGAGAATTCCATCATCCCACAACCCAATCTTTACCATTTTAGCTCAACAATCTTTCTACACCCTTTTATAACACATGCATGTAACATAAACAACTCTCATGCCCAAAATATTATCTTGCTAATTACCCATTTTCAGATAATTTCAAAATTAAGGGTTAGGGTATAGAATCTTACCTCTAGGATGAAGACCTAGTGAGTTTCCCTTCTTAATCTTCCAAAACATGAGCAAGAATTGAAGAACAATTATTGAAGAACACCTTCTCACTCTAGGGCACTCTTTCTCACTCTAAAATATCAGATTATAGCTCAAAAATGACCCAAAGAGTGTATTTAATGAAATAGGGTTGGGTTTTAAAAACCCAAAAATGGAGCTCCGGAACAAGTTTTGTGGTCGCATATGCGACCGCATATCGGTCGCATAATTACAGACCAAAACGACCAAAAATCTGTCTGTGTATACGGTCATTATGCGGTCCGCATAACTGTTATGCGGTCACATAATGCACCGCATGACAGTTATGCGGTCGCATAGTCGACCGCATAATTGCCCCCAGACTGGCCCTCTCCTGCCCACTCCTGCAGCCATTATGCGGCCCTCAGAGTGGTTCTGCGGTCGCATAATGGACCGCAGAAATGCGCTTTTCCACTAAAAATTTTCCTTTACTTTCCGGTACATTGTTCAACCCAAAAAGTTCGAGCCACGGCGAGATTGACTCAACACGTAAAACTAATTCGGCACCACAAAACATTATTTTCTTTTGCAAACTTTTACGGGGCCTTACAGTGGTGCTCCCATTACCATGCTAATTTTAGGGATGTTCTGGTTGATTTCCATTTTCTGAGGTGGGTAGAAGAAAAATATTTGGATAAGTGTTTCCTTCGGATCCGTAAGTGTCTTGTCATGTTTTTTGTCTTTCCACAGAAATTATGCCATTAGGTGTATGACCCGTTGACATCAGGGTGGCTTTCCTAATTGTGTGTTGGTGCCAAGGACCAACTCACCTAAGGTTTATGTAGTATGACCTATTTTACTAGAGTATAGTGTTTCCTACTTTTGAATTGGACTGAGAACTACAAGAAGTTATGTCAGTTGACCTGATAAAGCCATTCTCAGAAACTAGAGAGTTTTGAAAAGAAGGTTCAGAGGGGCATAAAAGACAACACTCGTGTACCATTGTGTGTGATAGTGTACGGCCAAGACGCGATTGGAAGAGATGTGATGATAGTGTATATAAAGCAGTAACAGGCAAGGGTGTAGCAGCAATAAGCAAGGTGAACATAGAGAGCAGATAATTGTAAAGAGCAAATAAAGCACGTAAGCATGTAATTGCAATTTCGATCATAATCACAGCAAAGTACAAATAAACCCAGAAGCCAAATTAGTCTAAATTTGCTAAGGTCAGAACTTAAGTGTGCATCCCCAACAGAGTCACCATGTTGTTGCACCCTATTTTGCACTAGTCAAGACAGGTTTCAACTTGTGATTTCTCTGTTATTGATGAAAGAGAGTCGCCACCTAATATTTAAAGGTATACTAGGGTACTTATTTAATTACTAAGTCATATTCTTCATTAGTCTACTAATTGGTGAGATTATGGGTAAGGGTTCTTGTTCTTCTAAGGAAAAGGTATTAGGCACCCCTTAAAATCTACCTGAGATAGCTCCGTAGGACTTAGACTAAGTTTGGGATCAATCATTTATACTATGCTTAATTACTATTAAAGAGTACAACTTACTATATATCTAAGGGAGAGTATAAAAAGGATGTGAGACTTAAGAGGAGTGTGAGTTTATAAAGGAGTTGAGAGAGTTTTGAAATATGTAAGTAAATGGTCCATATTTGTAAAGCATGTGAAGAAAGAGTTTGAGTTATAAAACACTTGGTTTAGAAGATGGATGTAATTCTAAGAGGTGTTTGTGAAAGTGAGCCTAAGACATACCTTGGTTTAAAGAACCTTTAAGAAAAGATTATTTGCTAAAATCCCCTTAAGGCGATAGTACTTGAAGTTCTGATTTTCCTTCAGAAGAGGAAGCTGAGGTCTGATTTCTTTTCGAAATAGAGCTGATGTTTTGCATAAGTTTTATTTTTTTAGAAAATCTTTAAATGAAAAGAAAGGTGAGCGAAAACATAATAATTTGTAAGTAAATTATAACTAGCGAATTAAGGATCTATTACTAACTAATTTCCTTTTTAAATCTAATATTGTTTAAGGCTTGCCTAAGTTTATATGATATTAAGGCATAAAAGAAAAGCATGTGATCTAATATATGAGTGTTATATACATGAGATATAAAATAATAGCAAAGACATAACAAGTGCAACCGACATTAAACTAAATTAGCAAAAAAACGGTAAACTGAATTAATAGGATAGTAAACAGTGATAAAGGAGTTGAGGGGAAAGAGGATTGGACTCTGGTGATTGAGCCTCAAGAAGGTAGGTCCAGCAGTAAAGAGAGGCGAATACGACTGATTTTGGGCTCCTCGACGAAATGCATCAAGGCTAGAATTGGGCCTGAGTTCATCAAGAACTCAGCGGCCTAAGCAGATGTACATGTCCAAAAGAGGAAGAAAGTCATTAGATATATATTCAATATATTCAGCATACTCCAATAACATATCACACTATGATGCATATGGCAGGTATACAAACAGACAATCGAAACATGAATATGATTAATGTAGTGGGGAAATAATATATTAATGTGGTGGCTTCACTTAGTAAATAGTTCACATTGGAAACCTTTAGTTGTCATTAAACATTAAACCCTTAAAGAACTGCAAGTGCCAATGAATTAAAGGCTAAAGAGGGAGCCCCACTCGAGGTCGATGCTCCCTTTAAATTCCCCAACACTTCAAAGTTCCCAAGGGACTCAAGGCCAAGGCAATGCTTGTGCTGGGGAGGGAAGCCCAACCTAGAGTCGAACTCTGCTCCCAAATGCTCTTATAACAACATATGTTTCCTATGAGTTTAAGTGCAAATGAGGCTCTTCTAATGTAAACTAAATACTAAAGTATTACTTACCACAAAATATATGCTTTTCCTCTTAATAAAGTAATACAAGAGAACACAGATTACCTTTGACACTAAATAAAGAATACACATCAAGCAAACCTAAAGGGGCTAACTTCAGAACACACATAGATAAAAAGAAGTTCCATATCATACTGTTGCAGGAGCAAGTCATTAAGGAAAAACATATTCAAAGAGAAAAATGGGCATGCAGAACTCATATAGATAGCAGCACAAGAGATGCAGATACCTTTGCCTTGGCAAACTAATTGAGAACTACTTAGTTTGTCATTGACATATTCAGGGATTAGTAACACCAATTAACCCCTTAAATATCATCAATGTAAATTCATGCCAACAGTCATGGTCAACCATTGTTACAGAGGGGTTATCAGGAATAGGATTAGACTCTCAACATGACTACAAATTCACAAATTCAAACATGGGATTCCTAAGGCCTCAGCAGGGTCACATTATAATAGTATTAGCAGGTCACCATGTTCCGATAATATCAATTAGGGGACTTCATAAGATTTGAGAGTCAAGCTCGGTTTCATATTAACAATAAGAAGAGGAACTGAGAATAATTCAAGACGGAACATGGTGTTACAGAGTTAAGCAGGGATACTTGTAACATTCAGTCAACTGTACATAGGCAGGGTAAATGAGGTAGTGATCTCATATAAGTAGAGGGACTTTACACATTACAGAACCAAATTGAACATGTCAATGAAGAAAGGAAATGGAAGCATTGTATCAAAACAAGTTCAGCTCAAACATAACTCTAGCTTAGTATGTAAGTATGAAGTTATCAAGCTTCAGTTTCTAAAAGTGTCAGTTAATTATAACATAATGCCTGACTCCTATTTTTATGGAAGATAAGTAAATGATAGATGCATGCAAGCTTTACAAAATCAACAGTGGCTCAAAGAGATAGAGGACAAGGATGTACTGCACAAGTTTTGGATTACACATGTATATGAAGATCTCAACTAATCATGGGATAAACAAACTTAGTTATGCAGCAATTACCGATTAACTTTATCCAAACAAGATCATGACCTACTCTAGGAAAACTAAAGGTAGATTAACCTTAACAGAATATGTACAACAAAGGTTCATGAAAAGAAGACAACTTAACTCAAACAAGATAGTCTCCTATAAATGCATCCAACAGTTAGGTGTGATTATGAGAAGGTCATGGTGATAGCCCAAAAACTACCCTCAGGGCTAGCAGATGCAGATATAGAATGGGAGAGCATCTAAACACATAGGTTCTTTGAACTTAGTTAAGTGATATGGACTTATTGAACTTTCATGTTTATCTCAGTTAGTATTATCAAATAATGAACTCAACCATAAGAAAAATAAGATGCAGGGGATAATATGTAGGAGTGAAGATCACGGCAGAATCATCAGTGAAAGGAAAAAACATGGAGTTGAGATAAGCATGATTGGTTTAACGATAATAATAACTAAACAAAGTAAAAGACTATAGTAGTAACTCAGAAAAAACAGTTGGGAAAACATAGGAAAAGACACTTCAAGTTTAGGCTCTAGGTTAAAATGCAAAGGGATATAAGTCATCTTAGTTATAATTATCAAGTAGTAAACTCAACTTCCATGCTCACAAAACTACAGACGTGCAACAAGACAGAGATGAGCTTACTGCAAGTCAATGAGAATTATGAAGTTCATAATGAACATAAACACATAAGAAATTAGGCATATAGACTGTTGGAAAACACAGAACAGAGATCTACAGGTATAAATTATGGCTTAATCGATTATCACTTAAAGAATTATAACAGAACAAGCTGACCACAAGAAGTTGTCAAACTAACAAAGTATAAATATCAAACATGTCAAAATAATTATAATCTACATAATCTATCTCAGTATACTCATGTCATTCAAAGAGATGAACAAAAGAGAAAAAGTGAGAGAGAGGTGCTGACCTTTTTTAGGGCAGCAGACCAAACAAACTCTTTTTATTTCTCAAAATCCCAGAACCCTCGAGTTTAAACCAGCAATAGAACTCAACAAAAGAGAGAAAACAGTGAGAAAACTAAAACTCGAAACCTTAAATTTCTCAGTGTCTTTTGTGTGCTTAGTGTGTGTTCATATATGTGTTTAGGTGAGAGCATTGAAGACCCCCTTTTATAGTGCCATTTATGTCCTTAGGGTTTCAGGATTCAAACTAAGATAATGGAGAATGACTCATGATAATGATGATAGCAAATCGAACGAAAATCAGGAGATAGAAGGTGAATTCAGTATTGAGTTTACCTGAGTGGAGAACAGTCGACCACTGAAGGCAAATAATCGACGAACAATCCTAAAACCCCGAGGTCACTGTGTTTGACCTCTGGGTACAGAATATTCATGATGAAACTCTGAATCATGCACATGCATGCTCCGTTTTGGCATAATGAGTGGGGAAACCAGATGAAATGAAAACTCATCAATTAGGTCTAGGGTTTCGAATTGGGGTTTTTGAATTCTAACAACGAGAATGGAAAACTGGGCTCACTGGCTTCCTTTTCTAGGAACAAAGAAGATAAATTTGTGAGTTGATTTGAAAGGACAATGGAATGGTGTTTCGATTTCAAAGAACCAGGTCCTGGCATTTCTGATTTGGCGAACAAAAGAGGTAAAGTTAGCGGGATTCGTTGATAATGAAGGCAAAGATGATGATTCTCTGTTCGATTTTTGTGCAAGGTTTGTGACTGATTTGGTCTTGGCGAGTTGAGAGAAGTGAGAGAGAAAAAGAAAAGAAGGGCGGCTGGGCAAGGGGAAATGATTTTTAGGGTTTGGGTATTGGGGTTGGTCTCTGAGGTTAAGGATGGGAGATATGATCTGGGCCGTTGATTATTTAGATCAACGGCTATGATAATTCAGGAATTAAAAGATTTTAAAGAGAAAATGTGAGGGACATTGGATCTTCTGGTTTCAACGGTTGAGATTAGATCCGATGGGGCATTTAAAATTAAAAAAAATAGAGACAAAACGAAGGCCGTTAATCTGTAGGACGGACGACCCAGATTGATTGTGTTTCTTTTGTGAGTGATATAGATGGATGATGTGGCACAATTTCATTGGACAAGAAGAGGAGGCGGGGATTGCCATGGTGGAGAGAAGGAAATTAGATCTGGGTCAGATTTGTCTTGGGCTTGGGTATTTGGGCTGAAATTGATTTAATGAATAGCCACTTTATATTTAATTAAGGAATTACAATTGTAGCCTTTTAGTTTTCAACCCTTTTAAAATTAATTTTAAATAAGCTTAACAATTTCAATAAAATGTGGTAAATTATAATTATTATATATGTTACTAATTATTTTAATTAATAATCTATAAACAACGCATGTTTCGAATTATAGCACGAATTTCAAAATATTAGCATAGTAACCTAATTCGCTAGAAATTAAGGAGTAAATTTGTCAAATTAATTATAAAAACTATATAATGTATATACAAAGATTATTTTAATAATCTTAAGATAGTAAATACATTTGTAATTACATAATATTAACACTACGTGATTAATTTTAAGACTTGTCCTTAATTAATTTGTAAAAAATAGATATTCATTAATAGAAAATACTTTTAATGAATTGGGGTGACATGGTATCACCCCCCCCCCCCCCCCCCCAGTATGTGCATGGTAAGATTACACGATGATTTGACGGCTTTGCAATGACTCTCGGCACGTTCGTGGATGAATGCATGTCTAAGTGGGGGAGAATGTAATGACCCAGCATGTCATTTTGAGAAATTGCATTCTATTCAACTGTTTGAAGTCTTGAGTATCTTCATATGATATATTATTACTTGTGTGAATCGTCGGATTTGGCTTTCAAGTAATTCGGGATTGATTCTGAAGAATGATTCTCAACTAGGAAGCTTTATGTTGGAAGAATTGACCAAGTTTGACTTTTAAGTAATTGATCTCGGACCGGTGTTTTCATGGTTCCATTACGTACGGATGGTGATTTTGGACTAGGGCATATGTACGGATTTGTATTTGGATGTTTCTAGAAGTTTTCGACACTATTTGGCAAAAGTTGGTATTTTGAAGGTTTAGAATGTTCATAAGTTTGACCGGGAGTTGACCTTGATGATATTGGGTTCAGATGTGATTTCGGGAATTGGAACGACTTCGTTATGTCATTTGGGACTTATGTGCAAAATTTGAGGTCATTCTGAATTGATTTGATATGGTCAGCACGAATTTTGGAAGTTGAAAGTTCAAAAGTTCATTAAGTTCGATTTGAGGTGTGATTCGTGGTTTTGATGTTGTTATGCGTTATTTGAGGCCTCGAGTAAGTCTGTGTTATGTTATGGGACTTGTTCGTATGTTCGGACGGGATTCCGAAAGGCTCGAGTGTGTTTCGGATTGATTTCAGACCATTTTAGGCCATTTTCAACTATTGGTTTTTGGCTACAGGGGTGTACATCGTGATTGAGGAGCACTGGTCGCGATCGCGAAGAGTAAAATAGAAAAAAATGGACCTGTGAATCGCGTTCGCGAAGGAAGCTTCGCGTTCGCAAAGAAGAAATTATGTTGTCACTTAGCTAAGCATAATATCTTTTGGGACTGTTATACCTGGAAAGAATGTCGACTTTTCCGTAACTATGAATGAGCTAAGCATAATATCTTTTGAGCTATCACTTTTACTGCCTCCATTATATTATTATGAGTTAATATTGGCTGTTGATGTGGGACACTGACCTTCTTCCGAGCTTGTCACTGCTTTCAACATAAGGTTAAGTTTGTTACTTATTGAGTACATAGGGTCGGTTGTACTCGTACTATACTTCTACACCTTGCATGCGGATTTTGGAGCTGATGTTGTTGTGTATGGCGGGAGCTGGTATTGCAGATGTACATGCGTTTCAGTTATCGCTGCCTCTTGCTCTTAATAGCTTTAGATTTATAAATCTGTTTATGTATATTTTGAACAGATGGTGTATTTTCGTACGAGCTTTGTAAATTCTATGTCTTAGAAGCTCATGACTTGTACCACCAATCCTTGGGATTTTGTATAGAAAGCTCAGATATTTTATTTATTGATTCTTGTTATCCTATTTAAGTTGTGTTGTCTATCATTTGGCTTACCTAGCGGGTTGGACTAGGTGACATCACGACTAGCTGGGTTTTGGGTCGTGACAATTCTAATTACTAAGTATTGTCCTTAAATTTTATGTGGAAAGTAGTTCAATATAATATGAAAATGTATTATAATTCATATATATAATTATAGGTTACATGAATGAATTACAATTATAACATATTTTTCAAATATATAAGGAACAATAAATTTAATCTTAGGATAATGCCTTACCACACCGGTACAACATTCTCTAGAAATGGGGAATGACGTCATGTATAATGAAATCAACCAATATCTGGTTTGTAAAGATAAAAACGTATTAAAGTATCTATTTTTTTTCTCTTTACTGTATTTAAAGTTTTATTTGTAATCCTTTTTTACTCTTCCCTTTTTCTTGATTAGTTTCCCATTGTCTTTGTAATCATGTTGTAAGATATATTAACGTAGAAGTTTCAACTAAATATGCTCGATTATCGATTTTGCACAAACACACATGTAATTAAATTGGATGAAGTTTAGAGAGATTTTTTCTATTGATTGAGAATAACTCAAATAAAGAAGAATTTATAAACAATATTTTCATTGATTTTAAATTCCTTAATAGTTGAAATTTTTTAATTATATTATATAGTTCAAATAAAAAAAGATTTGTATAAGAAAATAATTAATTAATTTTAAAATTCGAAATATAGAATTTTCTATCTAGCTCAAATAAGAAAAGATTTAAAAATAATTATAATTATAATTAACCTAAATTAAAATTCTATTCAATATAAAATTTATTTTTAAAGAGTTATAAACACGGACCCGAAAAAGCTTCGTTTTAAATATAGCTAGATATAATATAGATAAGAGTCATTATGCAAATTTTAAGTGTGCAACTAAAAAAGGTACGAGTACGGATGGGAATTACATGTATTATCTCCTTGTAAATCGTTAAAACCTCTCTCCTCTATGTGTCCCCACATTATCTACACACTACAATAAGCAGCAATGTGTGCATCCCATCCCATCTCCACTCGCATGGCCATGGTCATGTCCACACTCCTCTCCCTCTCTTTCCACTCACCAAAACCTTCGCAAAAACCCAATACGGAACCCATCATCTCTACCAAACCTATCTCTCTTTCCAGAAGACTAGTGTTCCTCGCTGGTTCTTCTACTTCCCTCTGCCTTTTCCTCTCTCCAATATCCTCTGCTGAGACGAAATCCTTGTCATCCTTCCTTTCCGGCATTTCTAATACTAAGTCTTGGTTCCAGTTTTACGGTGATGGTTTCTCCATTCGTGTCCCACCTCAATTTGAGGACCTCACCGAGCCTGAGGTATGATCCATTTTATTTTTTTTTTGTGTGTGTTGTTTCATTTTTTAAGAAGGATTTTACTTTTACAGTATAAAGATTTTTACGCTATGATTTGGTTTAGAACCAAGTTATGCAGGGATTGCAGTGCGAAGATTAATAATACATGGATTATAATGCACTGATTGTTATATGCAGTGTTTAATTTTTTATTGTGCATTTGGTTCATTGAATTAAAAGTTAGATATATACTGTATAATTTAAAAATCTCAGGGGTAGTTTTTCCATTTTAAATGCCTTATTCATGTATAATTAATCACAGTATTAATACCACATTGGATTTGATATAAATAATCCAGGAATTGACGTATAAGCTGTACATGTATTAGTTATACTGGAATTGATAATTGCTACCAACATTGGATAAACAATGCATATATTTAATATTTTATACCATGAATATTTTGTCTGATGCATCTAACCGAACATGCCTTATTGTAACAACGCATATATTGCTATTGATATAACTTAACTCAATGTAGTAGTAGGTAATTCACCTTATTTTCCAGGTTATCAATTCGTTCTTAATATAAACAATGATCTGTCTATGGTTTTTTAATGACTTGATAATGTAAAAATATTACAGTATCATTATGTGTATGTTAAAACCATTGAAATTAAAGTGGAAGCATGTGTTAATTGGAAATTGGAAAATTCTTTTAGGCGTTTCCTTATTTCGGTCATGTTTCAGTAAGGTTTTAATCGTTAATTTTATGGTTCATTCTGATCAAGCTGAGAAAGATAATTGGAAGATGAGTAAATAAAAAAGAAAAAATAATACCATAAAGCAGTATTAACTGGTTCAAATATGTGTTCAGCGAGAATGTGGTATTTGATCCATTTAACATGTCCCTTCGTAGCATAGAAAATTTGATAAACTAGAAAAAAGATTGATAAAATGTCTGCATAGTAGAATCAAGGATGTATTTACCAAAGAGAAAGAACAAACTGATCAAGAATGTCTAATCACAAGCTTCTGGTTATATTCAAAGTAGGACTGATTTGTACTTTAATAAGAAGGTTTGTTTTGTTTTTAAAATTCTGAAAGGTTTGGCCTCTAAGAGTTTAAGCTGCTTTTTTCCAGGATTATAATGCTGGCCTATCACTATATGGAGATAAGGCTAAGCCGAAGAAATTTGCAGCGCGTTTTGCTTCTTCTGACAGGTAGATTTTTGGATCTCCATTGTCTGCTCCTTGCCTTATCCCTGTTATTGTTGAAATCATTTTTCAAAACTTTATGGTTGCAGTAAATTTGTTTTACTCTAATATTCCACACATAATCATACTTTACAGTAAGCCTTGAAAGTAAAACATCATCTGTTCATATTTAAATGTTATTCAGCATAAATTCCACCAGACTACTTGCTCTGGAAGGAGGAATATTGTAAATGTAATTCAATATTCTTTGTTAACTTCTGATACTGATTCGCTTACACACACCCATCCTTGAGTTGAACACTTCGATATAATTGTGATGCTTGTATGCCATGAATGAGTTGCGTTTTCTATCTCATTTCGTTACTGTCTAGACTTCTACATTAACTGCATCTTAATTCTCTTAGCAATGGTTATGACATCTGTTTATCCGAAAAATCGGATAACGTTAGATTTGTGTATGGTTCTAAGAATATACGATACAATTTGATATAAATCATGTAGAGAAATAAAAATATGTGTATTCTTAACTATGAGAATGAAAATAGTGAGTAAAAAGAATGAGTAAAACAAGCACAAGGGATTATCTTTTTCTGCCCCCGTGATCTTTTGTTGCCATCCCTCTTATAGTAGAGGGATCCTACTTTATATACAATAAACAATACGTAGTGGAGAGCCCATGATATATTGTCTTTTCCTCGATTTCCGCCAAGATTCTCTCTCATAGTGCCGTTGCAACGGCCCTAATCTGCGAGCTCGATACTGGCTCGAGCTCGGTGTTGGATCGAGCCCTCGGCCTTGGTCCAAGCTCGATTCTGACTTGGCGTCTCGGTATTCAGGGTGAATGTTGGTTGGTCCATGCATCTTCGATAATCTTCGCTTTGCCTCATAGTTCGATTTGGATATGGGCTCGATAATGATATCAAGCTTGTCATTTGATCGGTCTTAGAGCTCGAAGTTCGCCGCCCTTACTTCGGATCTTGACCGAGCTTGTCATGCAGATATCCTTTGATCGAAACATTATCGTCTCGATCAGTCCGTACGACTGACTCGAATCGGTTTTAACCGTATACAGATAGTCCCCTCGTTTCTTAGAAAAGGATGTGGCGAGAAACGATATGATTTCCCAACAGCTCGATTAGATATATACTGACATTTTCATCGATCCCGACCATGACGTATGTGATAGCTGTCCCATCGGTTCGGTTTTACCGAGGCATTTAATGTGTCAGACGGTGGTCGGCCACCGCTGATATTGAACCGTCATTGCTTCAATTTATAAATAGCCTTTCCTTCCACCATTCATTATTTTATGTCTTCAGTCTTCCAAATTTTGCAAATTCCTTTTCTGAGTTTTCTGCTCGTAAACCTGTGAGTTTTACTTGAAATTTTTCGTTAGAACACCAAATACTTCCGTCCTTTGTTTATGAAATTTTAAATGGCAAAAATGTCTAAAACTGTTCCGCAAAAAGAGACCGCTTCTTCATCTCGACCTACTGGTGGCGAGGATGTGGAAGAGCCCCGCCCTGAGGAATTCATTCCGGTTGGGTGTTTGACCGTAGGTGATTTTAAAATTGAAAAGCCTTCTCCGATACCGGGTCGGTGTGAGCCGATGTCGAGGTATCAATGTTCAATCACCGAAAAAGTTCTCGATAAAGTCATACAAGAATGCAACTGGGATAATAAATTCGTAGTAATCCCATCACCCGATGAATCAATTACTACGTACGTCGAAGGGTTCTTAAGTGTTTATACTTATCCTTTCACGTTGAGACCCTTAGACCCTGTCATCGTTGCCTTTTGTAAGAGGTACGATGTGACCCTCGGCCAAATCCACCCTTCCTTTTGGAGGATAGTGATTCTTCTTTGATTTTTCTCCAGCAAGGTCGAGGGGCGTGTCTTCACCCTCGATCATCTTATGCGTCTTTACAGTCCCCGACTTTATCGAGGAGGGCTGATCAAGCTTGCTCGCTGAGCAACCAAAGCGCCATTCTCGAGCATAGACGAGACCCCGGATTGGGGTTGGATGGGCCGTTTTGTTCGAATCAGAACCTCGGATCTGATCCCTGTCGATAACTTGCCATTTCTCGAGAAATGGAATATGAGCCGTGAGTAAACGTTTCTCTTTGCCCGTTTTGATTTTGTGATTGCTTTCTATTTTGCTGATCCATTTTCCTTATCACAGCCGTAGCTCGAATACCGGAACCGATTCCGGATCTTAGACAATAGGTCGAAAGCCTGGTGTTGCAGAGACCGTACTCCGAGCGTGCTTGGGTCGAATTATCAAAGGGCCGATGGGAGGCCAGCAGTCATGGTAAATCTTTTTGTCGATTTGTCTCATCATCGATTTGTATGGTAAATCTCCCTCTTCCCTTTTGTAGGACTTGGGAAAGATGTAGTCATGAGGCCACCGTCCGGTGGCGAAGAAGTTCCTGTCCCGAAGCAGGTGAAAGAAAGGAAGAGAAAAGACGTATCGGGCTCCTAGAACTCGGAAAAGAAGAAACCGGCTAAGAGATCTCGGAAGCCGAAGGGGGCCCCTGGTGTTATGTCTTCGGAAGCGGTCCGCCATTCAAGGGATGAGCCCGAAGAAGGAGAGGAGAATTTAGCCTGCGTACGGGCTAATGTTGTGATTCAACAGTCTTCCAATTTGGTGGAAGCAGATCAGGGAACCTTGGCCATAATCCCAGAACAAGAAGCCAAAATTATCCTTTCTCGAGCTAAGATGATTGGAAGGGATACCGATGGTGGATCTTCTCAGGCAGTAGAAGATATTTCAAGGGATGAGTTCAGGATAGTTGACATTGGCGGATCCCCTCAAATTTCGGATGCCATGATTCGAGAGGCCGTCATGTTGGAGGATCGGTCCTATGAGGGTATTCAGGAGTCGGCCGATATCCACGGTGTTTTGGAGGGGCTCGAGTCAGGTGCCTCGGAGGAGGTTACTGGTTTCAGTGGAATGCCGGTACCCAAAAAAGCGTCGTGGTCGGGTTCCACCGAGCCTTCATCGATTCATAAACTGGTGGACCGATTTCCGGCCCCGAGTATCGATCCCGACCGAAGGCGGAAGATAGTGCTCTCCGTACCTGCGGATACCCGAATTTTTTCTTCCCCTGTGGGGATTGCCAGTTACCTTCGGTCCTTGGTGACCGAAGAAGATCTATCAGTGATGAATGCGGTGGGGCCCGCCTGTCTCTTCAATGAGGCCCAACATGCTTTGAATCGGGTAACTCTGATGGCGTTGTCGCCGCTTCTTTTACACAGAGTTGCAGGTAATTTTAATGTTTCTCCTTTTGTTTGGAGGTTTCGGTGTTGGATCACGAGGCCTTTCTTCAAATCAGGGAGGAGCATGATGCCGAGGTTTGGAGCCTCACTGAGAAGAGTCTCGTACAGGCTTCTTAGTGAAAAACTTCGAGCAGATTTGACAGCGGCTCGGGAAGAGCATGAGGAGATGGCTGAGCAGGTATTCTGCATGTTCCATGATAGTGAAGATGAAAAAGAGATAACCACTAACGATCCGATTCTGCAGATGCGGCAGAGGATCGAGCAGATTGGACGTCTTAACTCACAGTTAGATGCGCTGATGGCTGAGGCAGAAGAATTAAAAAAGTGTATGGATAACCTTGCCCGAAAAAGGAAGCCGTCGAAGCTCAGTTGGAGCTATCAGATGCCCAACTTTGATCTGTGAAAGAAAATGTTTTGGGGATGATTGAAAAGATGAAAGAGCTTCAGCATCTGTTGGATTTGGCCAGTTTAGATAAAGCAGATTTGGCCAAAGAACTCGAAGTGGTCAGATCTGAAGTAGTCGAGGTCAACAAAAGAGCCGATGCCAAAGTGGCTCAGTTCAGGATCGATGTCGAGGTTAATCAAACCAAAGCCGCGAGCATGGTCGAATATGCAAAGTGGCAGGCTCGGAGAGAGGCTCTCGAGGAGGTCAGAGCTCAGGGCTTTGATGTTGGGGCCGAGATCGAAGTCGCCAGGGCGGAAGAGAATAAAGCTCGGAGGTTGGCCTTTCCTGAGGAGGACTCCGATGACTCGGGGGAGTCTGAATATGAGGATGATGCCGAGAATACGGCCTCCGATGAAGATTGAGTCATTTAGGGCCTTAGGTCGATCGCTGCGTTCTTTTGATACCGCTTTCGGCTTTTGTATAAAGAACTTCCCTTTGGAAAAGTAGCCGCCTCTGTACAAAAAAATTTGTAAATATAAATCTTTATTCTTTTTGAAGAAAACTAGCCTTTCAAACTGAATAGATAGTTTGAATTTAAATCTCTGTTGCCTTCGGGCCTTGTGGGTAGTCCCCTTCGCTTTATCGAGATCGAACATCCTTCAGCTTAAATAGTCAAGTGTTCATTTTAACTTGAAGAAAATGAGTAGTTTTGCTCGAAATCAAAATAAAAGTAGCCCGCAGGCTTAGTAATAGAGTAAATGATTCGAACTCGATGCAATGCAGCCCGTAGGCATAATGATCGAAGTATCTCGTAGGCTTAGTGGTCGAGTAAGTGCTTGCTCGAACTTGAAATAAAAGTAGCTCATAGGCTTTAGTAGTCGAGTGAATGATTCGAACTCGAAATAATGTAGCCCGTAGGCGTAATGGTCGAGTGAGTGCTTGCTCGAATTCGAAATGAAAGTAGCCCGTAGGATTTAGTAGTCGAGTGAATGATTCGAACTCGAAATAATGTAGCCCGTAGGCGTAATGGTCGAGTGAGTGCTTGCTCGAATTCGAAATGAAAGTAGCCCGTAGGATTTAGTAGTCGAGTGAATGATTCGAACTCGAAATAATGTAGCCCGTAGGCGTAATGGTCGAGTGAGTGCTTGCTCGAATTCGAAATGAAAGTAGCCCGTAGGATTTAGTAGTCGAGTGAATGATTCGAACTCGAAATAATGTAGCCCGTAGGCGTAATGGTCGAGTGAGTGCTTGCTCGAATTCGAAATGAAAGTAGCCCGTAGGATTTAGTAGTCGAGTGAATGATTCGAACTCGAAATAATGTAGCCCGTAGGCGTAATGGTCGAGTGAGTGCTTGCTCGAATTCGAAATGAAAGTAGCCCGTAGGATTTAGTAGTCGAGTGAATGATTCGAACTCGAAATAATATAGCCCGTAGGCGTAATGGTCGAGTGAGGGCTTGCTCGAACTCGAAATAAAAGTAGCCCATGTGCTTTGTAGTCGGGTGAATGATTCAAACTCGAAATAATGTAGCCCGTAGGCGTAATGGTCGAGTGAGTGCTTGCTCGAACTCGAAATAAAAGTAGCTCGTAGGCTTTAGTAGTCGAGTGAATGATTCGAACTCGAAATAATGTAGCCCGTAGGCGTAATGGTCGAGTGAGTGCTTGCTTGAACTCGAAATAAAGTAGTCCGTAGGTTTAATGGTCGAGTGAGTGCTTGCTCGAACTCGAAATAAAAGTAGCCCGTGGGCTTTGTAGTCGA